>JBBPSU010000257.1:0-16103 GCA_038093755.1 Tylopilus microsporus | reverse complement strand
TCCTTCCCTCCTTTCTCTCTGGACTCCTTGGGTTCCTTGGGCTTCGTCGTGGGCGGAACGTTCGTCACCTCTCCCAGCGTCCCCCATTCCAACCCGTCCAATGCCAGTCGCGACTTCTTCTTCTTTACTACCAGGATTTCTCCGATATCGGGGTCATTGGTGGGATCGACGTAGATCTCGAATGTACTATTTCCGTTCTTCATCGGTGAGCCTCCGACGCGTCGGACTACGTCCGAAAAATCTTGCTCGCACAGTTTTGCAGACGATGAGCCAAGAAGACCAAGCTTGGACTTCTTGGGGATGAGACGTCTCCGTGCTGCCTCTCCATTGGCAGTGGGTTTTGGTGTGATGGGAACAGGGGATGCCTCAGAATGCACCCATGCTGAGACTTGGTGAGCGTTATCTATTGGGTTGGCATTGCAAGGAGTAGCAGACATTGAGAGGATGGTCGGAATCGGTGGTTTGGATGTGGGGGTAGTGAATGAGGATAGGGACCACGAGCGAGCAGTATCCGTTGTAGGTCGTGAAAGCAGTTGCAATGGCATTGATATGAAAGAAGTTTCTTCGTGCGCAGCTGGCAAATTGGCATGGTGAATCGAATGGGAGGAGAGTGCAGACGGCCTCAGGAATGGAATGGGACCGGATGGGCCACGGAAGGTTGGCGAATGGGCGTGGCGAATGAATGGAACTGGATGGACCACGGGGCTGGCAAATCGAAATGGGTATGGCGACTTGAAATGGGTGGATGGGCCACGGAAGGTTGGCGAATGGGTGTGGTGAATCAAATGGGCATATCATCGATGGCAGCAGCGCGGACGGTCCCTGTCACTACTGACAGCGGAGGGTTGGCCAATGCGTGTAGTGGATAGAATGGGTACCACCGTGAGGATTGTTGTGGGAAATGGGATGGGCCCAGGACAGGATGGACCACGGACTGAACTTGAAAGCGATGAAAATGCAGGTGCCAGTGAGTGATAAGTCATGGTACTAGTACTCGATAAGTGCTCGGAGCAAGACAAACAATTTATTCGGCAACTACGTAGTAGGACTAGCTACAAGCTTGTAACAGCGTAGTAGAAATCTTTATCAAAATACTTATTTAAAAGCATCATGGGGGAGGAATGGATACTGTTGTAACGGCTCAGTCGAGCATCTGCAACAGCACCGAAGCGAGGGGCGACATTGCAGTAGGATCGTATTTGGTCTAAGGGGAAAATCTCACCGAGCGGGGCTCCGGATGCACGTTTTGCACGCTTCAGGATGTGCAGTCCTGTGGAGGGCTCGACAACAGATCCACCAGCCTGGGGGACAATGTCAAGACGTTCCCCGTAAATTAGAAAACGGTTCGCCCATGGACTTGTCTGCTTCCTAGGGGTGGCCGGGCACAGGACCATATGGACAAGGATGACAACGTGACCTACAAGGATCATGTTACCAGGTTGCGTTAACCTCATGTGTAGAGTAGTTACATACCTGCCAAACCACTCGAAGGCCATGTGTGTGCCTCGTCAATGTTCAGAATCGCAGCATCATAGTGACCATATTTCCACGTCGGGTCAGATGGGCAGGCGTGGACTGAAAAAGCCGGGCCAAGGAGCGACAAGTCGAAATATGACTTCTGTTGAACGCAGAACTTGTACCAGACCTGGAGCTCATTGAAAGGGAGTGGAGTGTTGTGGGGCGACCTCCTCAGCCCACTAAAGGTGTGGAAATTCTGAGCAAAAGCACCCTCACAATTGACATAATCTCCCAAGGCTCCTCGTAAGTCCGGGAGGTCGAACTTCTGCGCAGCATTATCGACACTGATCCGGCGTATTGCGGGCTCTCGGGTGAGATGGAATGCTGTAGAACCAATGGTGAAGACTCGGAGAGGATGAGGTTTCGTCCCAAGAGGAGCTGTGAGGTGTCGCTGGGCAACGGTGAAAAGATTAGTCGCAGTGCATTGCGCCGACCATAGCTCCTGTATGATATCCAATCGTTCATTGTCAGCATCCACCCCATCCTTTTCTCCCTCCTGGTCCAGGTCATCGGGACCCTCGTCTCTAGATTGTTGGCTGAGAGCAATCGCGGTGTTGAAACGATGACACTTCTCGTCGCGATCGAGGGTGCGACAAATTTGCGTATCGTAGTTGATATTGTTCGACATGGAAGCCGGCTCCTTCACCACCTCGATGTGTGCGTGTTCGGTCGTATCCGCTGTCCATTGAAGAATGTTTCCGACATTCTTTATGCTTGGAACGACATGGTGCATCAACTCCATCTTTGGGAACTTGAAATGGTTGAGCGGCACTCTTGAATGTGCACCACAACGAAGGGCATGGTCAAGAATTGACTGCTTGTGTTCGTGAAATTCTGTCAATGTTGCAGAGATCTTGTCGCGAGTGTCCGAAGATATGACCAGAGCCTGTGCAAGATAATGAAAGTCCATCAAGGTGTGGATAGCGGTGACAACGTCATTGTTGGGATAACCGGAAAGTACGACTATGATGTAATGTTGCACGTCTCGCTGCACTCGTCCAGTGACTTGCTTGAGTCCTGTGATGCCCTGACTGAAATGGCGAAAACCGGTGGCAGGAGGGAGGACAGAAAAACGGAAGTCTAATTCGCCAGTGCCAAACGCACATGTGCACCACTTTACATCGTGATCCCAAAAGAAACGATGCCAGTGGTGTAGAGTCTCGGGGGTAAGAAAGACTGAGGGGCAAGAAAGCAGCCAATCACGGAAAAATAGATGGGAGACCCCACTGAGACGGTACTTCTCACATTCAGCAAAGAAAGCCTCGACGTTTTGAGGGTCCGTCTCGAGAGACTGCAACTGTGTCAGAGTGATGGCACCTGTTCGGGTTTGACAAGGGACTGGATCTCTGAATTGGTCGTACTTTGCCATGGTGACAGGGGACGTTTGCCCGCGGACGCAAGCGAGCATGGCGGCTTCGGGCGTATCCACAATGTAAGAGACAAGCGGGGTAAAACAGTAGTGTAGATTGCCTGCCGGGTCCAACATTATCCTGCCGATGCGTGCCGCAATCTTGAGTGGTTCCAGGACAATATCTAAACATTGGTGAAACAGCCGTGCTTCGAGGACTGAGCAGATTTGTGTGGTGGGATGTAGGAACTGAGGGATAGGCATCAGTGCGAGGAGAAGGAAAGCACGGGAGGATGCTTTGTTGCGGGTCTTCATTCGGATATTGGCTAGACTGATGAGCAACGGGTGTGCGACTCTCCCTCCACACATGTTGGTGATGTTCATCTTGTCGGAGGAGAGAATGACACCGCATAGTGTACTACCAGGTGCTAGCCTCGACTAACAAAGAGCCCGGGGTATCAGCGACATGGAATAGAGCTACGAATACTAGATCTCGTACCTGCATATCCCATGCACCATCGCTGCTCATCCACTCTATATAGAGTCGAACGATTCGCTCTGCGGTGGTAAATAGATGATATGGGTGAAAATCCATCTCGCAGGTAAAAAGCGGGTGGTTGAACAGCGCTTCAATGCAGTCAAGAGAGTCGCGATAGTAGAGATGTATGGGTTGTTTTGTTGGGTGGGTGGTGGGGACGATCGTGAATTTCCAGGCGGGTCCTGAAGGGAGCATCTCGGCGCGAGAGCATAGTTCCTTCGCAGACCAAAAAGAAAGTGGCAATGTTTTGGTCTATAAGGGAAATGTACAATCAGTAAAGTGAGATACGAGTACAGAAACGTACCAGTTCAAGAGAGAGAAAGTTGTTGATCGCCTTCATGCTGAGTCGCGAGGTGAGAAGGAAGTTGGCCATTTGCCAGTCCTCGAGAGTGGCAAATGGGTAGTATAGATTGTGCTTGCGATAAGCCGAATATCTGTCCAATTCGAAACGAGCGAGGAATGTCTGACCGATGCCCATGACCTGTCCAGCATCCTCGTATTGGTCAACTACTCGGTCATCACGAAGTTTGGGAAGCATGGGTTCGGGTTCTACGTCCTCGGGAAGAGGGTGAGGGTCTTCGCCGGGATCGTCAGCGACATCTGTGTCCTCTTGCATAGGGAAATCGTCGTCTATATTCCTGTGTCCCATCCTGGCCCTGCAGGTTCTTCATCCGAGTCCGAGCGCTCATCATCCAGGCCAGAGGCTACTGTTTCAGCACTGTTATCCTGTGGGAGGACCCAGACGACAACCCTAGCAGCTTGAGGAATGTGCTTGCACTGAGCTAGAGGCTGAGAGAAGTGAGCCGTCACGGCTTTATCTGTTGCAAAATACTTGAAGCATCGGGGACAGTGAGGCATCGAGGTCAGTGTAGCAAGAGGACTCGCCAATTGAAGATCAGAAACCGTGAAGGCTTGTCAAGGTTCAGGTGTACTTGGCGGAGGCATAAGCTAGTCGATAGGGATTCGGTTAGTGTATTGTAGTTTACACGTGATGTACACATAATCCAAGTTGCAGCTGACTTATGTACTCTTCTTGTACAAGAACAATTTCCCAGAAGTGCCTCTTCGTTTTTCGCCCTCACATCCGACAATGGCTCACCCACATCCTAGCTCAGATTCTTTCGAAGGCGAAGAGCTGACAGAAGTTGCTCAGGCCGCAGTCCTCCGACAGGAAATTTCCACCCTCACTGTTCTCGGTACCCCAGGTGCAGACTCTTCCAATTCGATTTCGTCCATCCCCGTTTCTGAGGTTCCCAGTTCCCAGGCAAGCAACTCACCGTGCGCTATGCAGGAGAAAGGAACACCTCTGGCTATTGGCATATTCAAAGTCCCGAGAGCCCCGACCCACATCGCTGCAACCCCACTCCCTCGCACACATCAACCTTCCAAGCTGAGTGCTTCGTTTAGCTTTTCATCGCCGGTTGGGTCTTCATCCCAAAGTGACAATATGGACGTAAGTGATGGCTACTCGATATGAGCTACACTCCAAGTCTGATAATACCAGGAGAGAGACTTGAATTCCAGTAGTGAAAGCGAAGTGGACTCAGAGAGGGAAGAAGCACACCTCCTTCTCAACGTTGCAAGAGCTCAGCGCCAAGTCCGTCAGTTGGAGCAGGATGTAGTTCGTGCCCAGCTCGTTGAGAATACTGTGCTTGGCCACCTCTACAAGTTTCACACACACCGAGCGCAAAGAAAATTGGATACAACTGAATACGACTTGGGGCGCCTTCGCAACACCATCCGTCAAAATGGGATTTCGCTGGTCGACCTTCCCTCTGCTCGCAAACAACGCCATCTATCCAGTGAGACCAGTGCTGGCAGTACGTGCTGATTCTATGCATACACCACGATCTTGCTCACTGACCCATCACTCATAGATGAAATGTCTTCTGAAATTTGAACATTCAAGTTGTGCCTTTTGTCCTCTTCGTACATACTGTAGATTCCTGTTGTTCAACTTAGCTCAAAATCCATTGTGCTGTGCTGGTCGCATTTGCATCTCGACCTGTTGGCGGATTTGGCGTGACTTTCTGAATGAATTTACTACCTAAATTCATCGTTTTAGATCATGCGCTGTAGTGCGCTGTAGTGCTTGTGGTGCACTGTACCGGGTGTACCCTTGTCGCACTGTACTACTTGTCGCGCATGTACACTTGTTGCGCCATGCTGACGTACTGTGGTTACTCTGTCTGCTCTGTGGCAGTGTAGTGATGATGGACTGTCGCACTGACAATGCTGTAATCGGCTGTCATTTTACTGTACTGGATGTCATACATGTGACTCAGTGTGCCAAAATAGGTAGATTGCTGATGCACCGTGGGCTACTTGATAGATCCCCCCCTAGTTATAGTCTTGAAGGTGAAAAGATGACGCTTACCCAAATTCTCCGACTTCTGGAACGCGAGTGCTGAAATATGCTGGCATTGTGTTCAACAAAATGTCAGTGGTCTTGATACTGCTTACCAGATCCTGAGAGTAATGGCATCTATACAGACTCTTTGGGATGACTGGTTGTCCAAAATGCCAGCGTTTTCTTCAGTGCGCTCAACATGAAGGTTAAGGATGAGTCTGCAATTTCATCACAAAAACTGCAAAAGTCTGATAATCCCCGACAGCTGCCGGGGATACCATAAGCAGCTATTATGTCAGCGCGAATGGCGTTGATGAACTATACAATCTTACACTCTCGACGGGTAGATTGTGTGGGATTATGGGTGTGAATAACAGTATGTATATGAGATTATCAGGTCACAAAGAGGTGACCTTGTGAATCAGGCGTGAATTGTCTCGACAATGGGCGATTATATGGGTCAAGTGCCAGTGGCACACATACATGAGATTATCTTGACGTCAATGGATCATTCTGTGAATGATATGTGATTATAGGGTTAAGGAGAACATGGTACAAAGGTCGTCGTCATGTATAATTACAGTGCACCGTAGCCTTCCTCAGCGTAAATATCATTGTCAAGTTCTTCTCCCTCATCTGGAACAATGCAGTTGGGATCGTTCTCACTGTCGTCACTCTCAAGATCACTCTCGTTTCCATCCTCTTCAAGCTCGCCGTCCGGCATGATCAGCGACCATGCTTCAGGGTCCTCATCTTCGTTACCTCCCGATTCACCACCCAAGTCCAAATCCACCTGATCATCTTCCTCAGGCTTGACATCCACCGCAGACCATGGTGGATCTTCTTCTGTCATTTCCTCATCCGAGTTGTCCTCAGGCTCATCTACTGCCTTGCCGATGTCACTCAAAAGGAGACCATTCCACTCCCATGTTGCCTTGTGACCGATTCCTCCTCCTCGCAGTCACATGAATATGTCTCAGTCGACAAATCTAGCACAGTATTAGTACATTTTCCAGTAGTTTAGACAGATGACTTACATATTCACATAATAATATGCCCAATCTTTCTGAGGATCGTCTCCGTCTGGCTTGCGATGTGCTCTTGAGCCTGAGACACCAAGTAGATCTGACGTTCGATAGCACCCAAATGCTGGAATGAGATGCATGCCGCGCACGACATAGTCTGGGTCGAGAAAGCCGAATGCGTCTGAAGGATGTTCTTGATCAAAGAATTGAACTCTAGGTAGACGCTTCTCAGACCATCCAGCCAGATAGTTCGCATCTCGGCAGAACCAGCGCACGAACAGAACATTCATACATTCAGGGGGTGAGAACACTGATCTCTCGTTCATGCGATGCTGCACCATTACATGGAAAATGTAGATGACACGGGTGTACCAATAGGGATGGGTCCGCTCATCTTCATGAGACAGAACCATGATGTCTGCGCGTGTGAGAGGGTTGATCGTATCTTGGTCACGGTGCAAATCATAGGTGGTGTAATTGATGTGCAGAAGGGAATGGTGGTAGATACGGTCGTCCTTGATGTTGATGCAATTACGGTCGCTCTCGGAAAAATCTTGCTCGTCACCCTCGTAGGCTAGGCCACGAGCTCAAGCGAGCAAATGGTCCTTTAATCGTGGGAGAAAATCCTACTCACCCATTAGCAAGTATCGCTTGAGGGTGTGCAAACCAACCTTGAATGCGGGATCGTCGACCCATCTTCCTAGCCAGGCTGGGAGGCTATCTATCTTGCGTGACGTCTGAGCTATCGTGTAATGGTCTGATGGAGAAGTACGGGCACACCGCTGTGTCTGAGACTCGGGTTGCATTTGGAAATTGAGGCTTCTTCGTGCATTGTCAACCTTGCGGATGAAGCGCTTGATAGCATCCTGGTTGGCAATACTTCCCACTGCATGATCTTTCTTCTTTCCTGATCGTGGAAAGCGCCGCTTTACACGGCGGTGCTCTAGTTCACCCTGGAAAACCTCATGAAACAAAGATTAGAGCATGACGGCCACACATACAATCTGCGTAGTGTAGTTTGTCGAGCAGAGCATGTATGTGTGAGGGAAGCCCACCAGACTTACCTGGGTGGTTGAGACGAGCACAGAATATGGGAGTAGACAAAGAAACTTGTTTTTTAATTACATCAGGGAGGGTTCCCTGGTATATATACTGTATCCTAAGCGTCTAAGCGATCCCCAGTGGGTATGTGAAGACCTTGCAGTATATGCATGTCTTATTACATAAGGTCTGGTGTGTGTCCGGTAGGGACGGACCAGGACCAATGTATGTCCGGAGCGGACTGACTGCGGACATGCACAGACTATGTCCGGATGTCCTTCATACTACTACTAGTCTAATAGGGGCATATGTACTAGGTACCCTACTTATCTATTCGACACTCGCTAAGTGCACGGTAAGCACGCAAGCGGAATAGGAATGGGATTAGGAATTTTGTCCGTTTGAGTAAAACTCGAGTCCGAGTTGGGATCGGAACTTCTCAAACTTGGTGCGTCCTAGGTTCTTAGTGAACATGTCCACTGGATTATCGGATCCGTTGATAAATTCAATCGTGACTTTCTCGGATGTTACGACCTCTCAGACATAGTGGAATCGGATGTCGATGTGTTTAGATCGGGATTCCGTCACGGGATTTGAAGCCATGAAAATAGATCCTTGATTGTCTCTGGCGATCGGAATTGGACGTAAGTCATATCCGAGTTCTTCTAGGAGTGAGCGGATCCATATGGTCTGTCTAGAGCAATTGCTCAGGGCCATGTATTCCGCCTCCGTGGATGAAAGGGCAACTGTAGGCTGGGCATGTGACCTCCAGCTGAATATTCCGTTGGCCAGTTTAAGATAATATCCGGTCTGAGACCGGCAGGTTACTGGATCGGATGCCCAATCGGAGTTGGTGCAAGCAGTAATGCCAAGTCCGGATGATCCGTCGTAGACTAACGCGTAGTTTTTCGTTCCGATGAGGTATCAGAGGATATGAAGCGCTTTGTCCAGGTGTTCCTGCGACGGGTTTGCACAATGACGGGAAAGCATCATCACGGCATAGGATATGTCCGGTCTTGTTCCGAGCATGATGTATAGGAGTGACCCTATGACAGACTGAAAGCGGGATCTCCGCGTCGGATCGACGGGCTCACTGTTTGGTCGAGGATAGTAGCCTTCAGGGAGTGGGGTATGAGCCGTGTGCGCATTTTTCATATCGCAGCAGTCGATGATCTTCTCCAGGTATGCGGTTTGGTCAATTAAGACTTTCCGACCTTTACAGCGGATCCACATCTGGAGGAACTCCTTCGGAACCCCAAGGTCCCGGCATTCCCACTTCCGCATGAAAGCGGATTTGATCTCGTCAACGATCTTTTTGAACGGTCTGCAGAATAGGGCGTTGTCAACGTAGACGATAGCGACTATGGTGGTAGTACCCTTCTTGCGGTATAGGAAGATTCCGGTGTCGGATTTCAAACGCTTGAATCCTAACTCTATCATGGACTCATTGAGAGTGCGCCACCAGGCGAGTCCAGCCTGTTTGAGTCCGTATAGGGCGCGTAGTAAGTGGAGTACTTTATTCTCCTGGCCGGGAATTTTAAATCCTTCCGGCTGCTCCATGTATATTTCTTCTTCAAGCTTTCCGTATAGGTATGCGCTTCAGACATCTAGTCCGGATATGTGCCAGTCCTTGAGTGCGGCCAGTGCTAACATGAGCCAGACAGTCTCAAATCGGACGACGGGTGAAAATATTTGGTCGAAGTCCACCCCTTCAACCTGAGAGAAACCCTTTGCTACTAAGCGGGCTTTCTTGCGTCCGTCGGACTTGACATCAAAGACCCATCGGTTCTTTATTATTTTCCAATGTTTGGGTTGGTCCACTGACTCAAACACTTTCCAGTGGCGGAGGATATCTAGTTCCTCATTGCATGCGTTGCGCCAGAGCTTCTGCTCTTGATCTGGTAATGCGAGTATATCGTGGTATGACCATTCACGATGTGGTTTTATCTCCGGTTTCGGAGTTGTGGTTGCGGTATATGCTTCGCTGCGCATGCTCGGGATTTTCACAGAAGTATCATCGCGGATTGCTTGGGAACAAAGGAAGCAGATTAAGCGTGCTCCCCCTTCCCGGACTATGCGTTCCACATCCTCTTCGGAGTCCGTGGAGGATTTAGGTCCGGGGGAATCAGGCATTGCTCCAGGAATATGTTGATTACTTTTGTCAGAATGCGACGTCTCGCGTTGGGACTGACTGGTGACTTGTTTCCAGCGATTTAACTTTTCTATGTCCTTAAGTTGGCTTAGGGGGTGTCAACAGTCCCCATAGACATTGTTTGGACGGGTCGGAGGGCGTCGGATACGCTCAGAACGCCTTGGTAAGGGAGGCGGAGCGACCGGTTGCCTCCTAGATCGCGGAGGTGTTGACGGAGGTGGTAGTTCCTTGTCGGAGTCATCTGAGGATGAAGAGGTGTATCCATCAGAGTGTTTCGGAGCATCAGGGGTTGCTACCCTGGGAGGTGGGTTGGGTGCCCGATTCTGGGTGTTTCCCGAATGTTGTTTGTCCGGTTCATCCTCCGGATTGGAGGGGATATGTGGAATTGAAGCTATATCATCGTCCGGAATTGATACCTTGGACGTGTGGTCGTGCGGAACTATGGTGCCAGCGCATCAGGAAAACTTTCAAGCCCCTATTGCATTTGACCCCCTCTTTTGAGGGGTAAATGGAAACATATCGACCATTGTGTATTGTGTTCTAATGTTACTTAGGGTGGTCGTTGATGACTAGGGGGTTGCCAAGGGTCCCTGAGCAATATCTGAGAGGAATATCATGTCTGCCAGGGATTATAATGGATTATAATGGATTATCATCTCTTGAAAAATTTCCTGATTGATAGGAGTCTGCTGATTTATTTTATTACAACGAGGGAAAAGCGTCTCGTCGAAGAGGGCATGTGTGGACGTAAATACTGAGTTCGTGTCACGCATAAAGAGGTAGTTGCGATCATTTCCTGGTGCAACTCCGAGGTATGTCATCATCTCGGACTTAGCAGATAGCTTGTCTTTTCGGACATCCGGGGGTAGGTGCACAAAGGCGCCACATCCGAAGATCCGGAGGTGACTAATGTCGGGCGGTGATCCGTGAATGAGTTCATACGGAGTACGCCATCCGAGTCGTCGGTTCGGAGTCCAGTTATAGACATGTGTTGCATGGGATGTCGCAAATTCCCAAAAAGAAGGCGGAAGACATGCCTCGTGTCGCATAGATTCTGTCTTGTCCATGAGTGTGCGCATGAGTCTTTCAGCGCGTCCGTTTTGTTGCGGAGTGTGCAGAGCGCTCTGGTATATGTGAATGCCTTCGTTCCAGAGTAGCTTATCGAAAGCTTCGGATTTGTATTCTCCCCCTGCATCGGACATCCAGCCTTTTACTTTGGCTTTGTACTGGTTTGCAGTGTATGATAGAAAATGTTTGGTAGCCTGTAATGCGGCATTTTCCGTTCGCATGTTAACTGTCCAGGCATGAGATGTGTAGTCATCATAGAACACAATCATGTAGCGGTTTTTCCGGTAGGATTCCGTAGGGAAGGACTTTAGGTCCAAGTGTATCAGCTCAAAGGGCGCGGAGGCCCACTGTTTATTCTCCGGGAAGGAGCGGTTTGGCATTTTACCGAGAGCGCATCCGCGACAAGAAGTCTTGGACTGCGTCGGACTTACGTCCGGGAATTTTTGCATATGTTTTCTTGCCTTGGACAACACTTCCGGAGAAGGATGTCCGAAACGTTTGTGTAACGTATTCATATCAATTGTAGTGACGAAAGCGTCAGCTGACGAGACGCATGATGCCCAGATAACGAACATCATATCATTTTGGTGCCGGGGGGTAAATGAGGCAATTGGGGTATGTCCGTCCCAGAAAGTGAGGTTCCGAGAGCGTCCAGTCAGAGACCAGGACGGGTTGTAGCGGAGTAAGTCTCTGATGGAGATGAGACGTCTGGTGAGGTTAGGGACATGTAGGACATTTTCTAACTGGAGTATTTGCTCCTGTCCGTTAGGGTTCGTGATTCGGAGTAAGACTGTTCTGATTCCGATGGACCGTCCGTCGTGAGTTGTAGCCGTTTGTACAGTGATGCCGTTGTTGGCTTTCTCGTAGCTCACAAAGTCGTCGATGCAATGAGTGAAATGGCTCGATGCACCGGAATCAAGTATCCATTGTACCGTTTTATCGGAACTCTGGGGTTGTCCCGGCTTTTTACAATGCGTGCACAATACGTATTTGTCCGTATGAACACATGTATGTACATTAACTACTAGCGGATTACCATGCTTAGCAGCTAGACACGAGTGCGGAAAAGTACATCGCGGAGTGTCAGTGTTCGGACTATGTGCGGAAGGCGGATGGAGACTTGCCTGACTTCGAGGTCCATTGCCTCGGTATTGGTTTCGTCTTTGAGGTAGTACTCGTTAAGGTACTCCTGAAGGAATCCGTCATCCTCGGGTAAGGGATCTCCGAGGGAAACTGTATCTTCCTGATCCTCATCAAAGGACAGGGCAGGTGCTGAGGCGATGCGGTCGTAAAGACGCGCATGCTTGGGCTCCGGCAGCGTGGTGTCATCACAGTGTATGACGACGTTCTCCGTGCTAAGGAGGTGTGCGGGGGTATGCGGGAGAACTGACTCGAGGGTCCGGATAGTTTCTGTGGTAGGCTGAACGTCCATGGAGTGGGCGAGGTCGAACGCAGCAAGGGTTTGCTTGAAGGCGGGCGGTCCGTAGTGAGCCGCACCGGGAGTGTGCACCAGTTTGTGTGGATCTATGATGGAGGCGTCGGCGAGAGAGGCTAAGTGCGCCTCCTTCAAGTTCTTCTTCTTCCAGTCAGCGGCACGTTTATTGCGCTTCTTCTTGCATTCGGACGTGGAGTTCTCCTTGTCCTTTCCTGCACTTTTGTTGGCATCCAATGAATTGGACTTATTGGTGTTTTGTTGAGCAGAAAACTGTGGATCCCGCTCCTTCTGCTTTACAGCAGATATCTTATTCACGGACTCCTTTTGTCCGGACTGATTTCCGCTGTGCTTGTGGGATTGCGTTTGTTGCCAATGGAGGATGGCGGCCTGCTCAATGTTTGTTACAGTGAGCGCGTAAAGACCGGGTGGGGTGGTAGAGGCGTCGGAGGACTTGACACCCGCGGACTGATTAAAGCTATGCGCAATGAAGTCCATCTCCTTGGGTAATTTCGCCAGGAGGATCATGGCTTCGACTTTGTCCGATAGCGGATGGTCAAGAGCGCGGAGACGTGCGAATAAGCCTATGATTTTAGAGAAGGCCGGGGCCGGGTTGGAGTCACCGGGAATGGATGCGTCCAGCAGTTGCTTAAACTCCATGTAGATTCCAGCTACACCCGGAGTGGCATATTTGTCACGGAGAGTGTTCCACATGTCTCCGGTGGTGAGACAGAGGGAGATAGATTGGCGGATTGGAAGGGAAACACGGAGCTTGATGTAGCCCATTGATTTCATGTTGTTGGTCTTCCAAGTAGAGATCACGTCGTGGTTGGTGGTGCCGTCCGTGTAGGTAGTAAGCTCCGGTTCGGAGTTAATGACGGTGCCCCATCGGTCGTCAGCCTGTAAGAAGGCTTCCATATCCGAGGCCCATGCGGTGTAATTTGAGCCGTCAAAGACTCGGACGAAGTTGGTGAGTTGAGAGGTCATGTTGATTGAGAAGCTGGGAGGTATGGGTAAGTTTCCAGTGAATCCGCAAAAAATAAAATGGCATGGATTCCCCCTCCGCAGCTCTCTATGACCGCAGACTTCCAGTGGGATGGACTCGCTGTCGACGGAATTTACTCGCCACGTCCCTCAGACTTCATAGCGGAAAAACTCGCTATGAGCAGAAAGACATTGCTCTGAGCGGAAAAACTTCGCTCGGGTCCAGATTGGTAATTACAGTGGTAAGGGTACATCACTATGTATTAAGAGTCATGGCGGGATGGGTCATCGCCGGAGTAAGGTTCTAAGTTGCATCACAGGTTGGAATGAACATCAACCTTTGTGCAGACCAGGCAGGAGGTGGGACAGCGCTTCAGACGATGCATCGCAGAAGCGCTGCTGCTACTCGGGGCTCATAACCTGTCGAGCAGAGCATGTATGTGTGAGGGAAGCCCACCAGACTTACCTGGGTGGTTGAGACGAGCACAGAATATGGGAGTAGACAAAGAAACTTGTTTTTTAATTACATCAGGGAGGGTTCCCTGGTATATATACTGTATCCTAAGCGTCTAAGCGATCCCCAGTGAGTATGTGAAGACCTTGCAGTATATGCATGTCTTATTACATAAGGTCTGGTGTGTGTCCGGTAGGGACGGACCAGGACCAATGTATGTCCGGAGCGGACTGACTGCGGACATGCACGGACTATGTCTGGATGTCCTTCATACTACTACTAGTCTAATAGGGGCGTATGTACTAGGTACCCTACTTATCTATTCGACATAGTTGTCTGTAGTTCCAAATGTTCGTATAGTATCGGCATAATCCGCCAAGGCATGGAACTTGTAGGTCGAAAGGTTCAGTTTCTTCTGCTTGGGCCCACAAGATATTGATGAGGGGATTGCACGGCCCTGCTTGGCTGACAGTGCGGCTGTGCGACGACCACGCACTGCATGCTCTTGAGGGAGTTCCATAGTATGGTAATACCTACATGTGGTACACTCGAATTTGCGTATGGAGTGCCCAAGGAAGTTGGTGGCTGCATCCAAAAGTGCCAGAGTTTGCTCCGTGTGGACCCGAAGTTTCGCTAGGGCGTGCCAAGTGGCGAGATCAAATAGAAGGTCGAGGATGATGTCATTATGTTCGTTGATCAAGAGACCTTCGAAAACCGGTATTGCGCACTATACAACTCTTAGATAGATCGAGGAGCAAGGGCAAATTTCACTTACCTGAAGCAAATCTTCAAAGTCTCGAGCTGCAAGGCGCTTCATAGCCGATGCATTCTTGTGAAAGTGCCGGATGGTTCCTCATCCAAAAGTTGGAACACGTCAGTATCTATAAAGTAACTTGTATCGTAGTCAACAATGAAGATACCAGATCAGAAAATTACCTGTAATTAAGCTGCTGCACGACTGTCCCCCCTGCAGTGTGCAGAATTCGCATCAGGTGAGTGAAAATGGCTTTCCAGACTCCAAGTTCAAATTCATGTAAGAGGTCGACAACAAACATCAGGAAGAAGTTGAAAACGGTGTCTGGAATATGAGTTGAAAAGGCATTCTATATAATGTTGGTTAGGGACTGACAGTATCGCTAAATGATCATACCTCTGTTGGAACTAAAGATTGATCTCCCAACAACACCTTGACGCGGTTACCATTCACACTTGCACCATTGCCAAAGATCCGCCTACGTGCACGCATCACCTTCCTCTTTCTCAAGGCGTCATTGACTCGGATGCAGTTTCTGCGCTTCTCCATATCTGTTGGTGTGCCCATCTCTGATACGTCACTTTTCTGAATCAAACAATGCAGGCAAAGACATGCACCCAGAAACTTGATACAAGTGAGCAGGATCCTAGGATTAGATTTCAGCAAGTATACTGTAATTGGCTAGTAGTAGGTTGTTACTTCTCGGGGTAATCTGCATCGTAAGTGTAAAACCAAATGAATGCACAACATATAATTTCATCGGCAAATTTTATTACAAGGCCAGAGCGATATGCCTCAACAAATTTGTCGTCCAAGAGAAGAGCCCAGATTGTGTGCATTAACTCACGCTTGTAGTGGGTATAAACGTCGCTAGTCGATCCCTCCTTGAAGTATCTTGAGTATTCATCCCGAAAATTGTCAGGTAGCTGGATGCATGAGTTAGTTGACTTTGCACTCGTAAGATAATGGTGGAATACCGTCGGGATATAGGCAATATGGTGACATGCAGCCGCCGTGGGTTTTCCGCGGGTATATTTTGACTGATTACTGAAAAACATATAGATCGGCCAAAGAGAGGCCTCACCAAAGTTCGTGAGCTGGGTAGCATCCGACCAGATCAGGATCGGAATGACAACATCAGCAAACTAGCTTTTCTTTTCCAGTTTTCTAGTGATTCCAGACCTCACCAGGATTTTTAGTATTGCCATCCCAGAGTTCCAGGCAGTCCAGATCCCAGTCCAGAGTCCCAGCACATTCCAAAGTTCCAGTATTCAAGTTCACATGACTTTTGTCAGCACTCCCACGGCACCCACCGTGACTTAACTGACTTGCGCAAGCCATTCATTTCACAGTACTCGTGGGAAAAGGTATTACAACTCAGTAGTACCTAGTACAAGATAATTTGTTGCAAGCCCATCATGATCCGCCATCTGGTACAA
>JBBPSU010000256.1:0-16166 GCA_038093755.1 Tylopilus microsporus | reverse complement strand
CCCAGATATGATGCAATGAACTCCTAGGATTTGGTGCAATGCCCTCTGTGTATACTTTGTGGCAGAAAGCATTGGAAGCACCACACAGAGCAGTTGGCTGTAGGATGAGAGGACAGCCTTCTGGTTGAATTGTTTTTTGCCCTATTACCTTTCACTCCACCTTGGGCTCCCAAGGCTTATTCACACCTATAATATGGATTTATTGGATGTGTCTGGGCAGCCTAATCAGCAAAACCAAGAGTAGCTGTCCAGTACTGTCTAGTACCATGAGCACCATGAGCACTATGCAGCAGTACACCTTGCCACCAATTTGAAATCTGGGTTTTGCTGAGCAGTGGAGGAAGGTACTATAAGAAGATAAGTGATCATAAGAAGTGAGATAGACTCATCCCAGGGGTTCAGAGAAAGGAGAAAGAAAAGGAATAGCTTAAACCTATCTCCAGCATATGCAAGAGAGTCTGGAGCATGGGAAACATGGAACAGATATTTAAAATGAAAATAGATGATGTGGAAATAGAGCTGGAACTGGATGGGAAACATGATAAAAATGGAGAGAAAGTGAGGGAGAGACAATTTGGAGACAATCCTACACACAGGCAGGAGACCTTCAGACTGCAAGAAGATGATGTATTTATTGCTAGATGAGGTCTTTTAAGTCCTGAGACTGTATAGCATAGCATTCAAAATACAAATGAAAACTTTAAGGAAGCCTGTCATCCTGTCAGAAGTAAAGGAAAATAAAGAGGGATGCCTCTAAGATATGCATATAGCAGTGATAGTGTTGCAGGCCTAGAGCCTTGATGTTCAAATGCAAATGATACAGTAGAAGTAGGTCTGGAAGATCTGGACACAGACAAAAGCCATAGAAACAGAATGAATACACATGGATTGACATAAATTGACATAAATTGACACAGGTTGATATGGGACAATGACCTGGAAAGCTGTGAAACAGGGGTTTGCAACCATAGAGAGTGATGAACTCCTACAGTGCACAGAAGGAGTGAGAGGCTTATCATGGTGATTAGTACTAACTTTTGCACCAGATGTTTTTGAGGAATTTCAATTTGAAACCAGCATGCAATGGTTCATATTCAGTTAGTGTATATAAGAAGTGAAGTGGGCTACCAGGTACAGTAGCTCATTCTGTTATAGTGCTAGTAGTCCTCAAGTTACTTGTTTTTGCACCTACTTTATTCTGACAGCTTCAGGTCCAGCTCTGCCCAACCCCTTCATTTGTTCTTATTCACACTGTATACACATTGCCTTTTATCCTATATTATTCCCTTGTCATTTCTCTTCTAGAGCATGCAGCAAGTGGAACTCAGCTCTTCTGAGGCACATCTATATAAACAAGTTTAAACATAGCAGCAGAATTTCCTACACTGGGTTGAAACCCAGAAACTCAGCTATCAAGCAGTGCCAATATTGTGCCAAGAGCTATTGAACAAGGGATACCCCTTTGTTGCTGATGCAAGTTGCTACCAATGGAATGGTTTTGCTCCCTGGGTGCCTCAGCTGTGGTGCTCATTCAACGCTGTTCAAGGGGATGGAATAACAGACTGGAGCCTACATGGCAGAATGCAAAGTTGTCAAGATCTAGGTTGCTGCCCACTTTCCTTGTTGGTTCCACTGCATGTCCAAAGGGCAATTTCTATTGCTCAAAGCACTATCAGAGGGTAATCACAGCCTTGTCATCAATCACCTCTTACCCTCTCTTCATACCCTTGTACTTATTGAGATTGACCTTAATCAAGGCAAGATGTCTGGCCCCACATGAGCTAACCTTGCTGAGCTGTGTGTTAGGCTCCTGGAAGATGAAAGCTACTTGCTGTACAAATTTGGTGAGTTAGTTTTACACTAGCACTGGTCAGTTTGGCTATTACTTTGCTATCATGGCACTATCATGCTATCAAAAGACTATGAAAGTCAGGAATATGTTGTGACTCCGACGATGCTGGTTGGGCATGCCGCACAGATTTATCATCAATTGCGGTGTAAATTGACAAAGTTACTATACATGGCACACACATCAAAAAGGGAGAGATTGGAGTGATAACATTGATAAAGTCCTATCCTGTCCTTCTAGCCACCATCATGCCCCATGTATCTGAGTGGGCCAAGCTACTAGAAAATGCAGGACATTAAATTAGACATTTTGATCCAGAAAAAGGAAAACTTACTGTGCACTGCCTTGGAAGACATGGAGGACTTGGATGACTTGGATGACCTGGATGACTTGGCTCTCCTCACCCCCATCACTCCCCTTCTTTCTGACAACATGTTTGACAACTCAGACCTGTCATCAGATAGTTCCGACTCAGACTCAGTCAGTTCTACAGAGGCAACAGACTTACACTATGAGCGATTGCTTGGTGCAATCAAGGCATTGGAAGATGAAGTCCGGCGGGCATGGGTCTTGCATGATGTAGGGGTGCCAATGATGCGCACACCGCAACTTCAGCTCCTTGACCATTTTGCTGATTTTCGTCCACATCTTTTTCACCAAAAAGTCTGTGTTCTTCCCGAAGTGTTCAACTGCATACTCGATCAAATCAGCAGCAATGCAGTGTTCAAATCAAGGTCAAATCGCTTACAAATTCCAGTTGCAATCCAACGTGCAATCTTTCTGAACCGCGTTGGTCACTATGAGAATGTGATCTCAACAGAAGATGTCGTACAATGGGCAGGTGTCAGTACTGGTTCAGTAATAAACTGTACCAACCGTGTCATGCTTGCCCTCCTTGAGCAGCATGATGAGTTTGTCTTCATGCCCACAGCAAATTCCATGGATGCTCAGCTGGCCCATGCATTTGTTGAAAAAAGGTCTTGCAGTGCGTGGAAGGGCGGTATTTTTGCTGCTGATGGGTCAACCTTCAACTTGTTTGAGAAGCCAAGTCTTTATGGGGAGATGTTCTTTGATAGGAAGTCAAGTCACTTGCTGAATTGTCAGGTGAGGAACTAACATACCTCAATTCTGGCAAAATTGAACTTGATGGCAGCTTGTGGTCATGCCACACAATCTTCGCATAGTTGATTACGGTCTTGGTCATCCTGGCTCCGTTCACAATGCCTACATATTCCAAGGGACTGAAATGGCACAAGATCCGGAGTCCATAATACCAGAAGGGCACTGGATTTGGGCTGACAGTGCTTATCCTACAAAAACGTGGTGTGTCGTACCTTTCAAGGGAGCATGAACGATGCCACTGTTATGGCCACAAAAAATTTACAACCGCTATCTATCAAAGGTGAGCACAATAAACTGTTAGCGAATATGGCAGGAATTGATGAACCTGAACTGTTACAGGTTCGGGTGTGTGTAGAACATGCCTTTGCAGCACTGAAAGGACGCTTTCAGTCACTGTGTGAACTCCATATCCGCATCCGTTCACATGATGACATGATGTATGCGGTGCACTGGGTACAATGTTGTGTCATCTTACACAACATGGTTGTCGAGTTTGAGGACAGACTGGGGATTGAGTTGTCAACTGGCTGGGCACGAAGAGAGGCACATGACATACCTAGGGACCCAGAGCCTGCGATGGTTTGTGTTCCTGAAGGTTCACCAGGGCAACAATTTCGTGTAGTGTTGATGAGGGAATTGTTTGCAGCGCTTGGTCTGGATATTGCAGTCACGGTGAACAAGTAGGGGTAATGCAAGTGAATGTAATTTGTGAGCCATCATGGTGGGATAAGGATTGGCAAACACAATCAAATAAGGAGGGAGAGGGGGCCAGAGTACAAAACAGTGGGCCAAGACAACATTCGGGTCGAGGGATCGCAATCATACTACAAAACAACTGTGAGACTGCGGGACAAAAAAGAACGGTGAAAATACAAGCATGAGTAGCCCGGGGCCACAGGGGGAAACTAGATGCTGCGACTCAGAAAGGGGGGGTCATCTGGGGATCCCTCGGATGGCCCAGCCGGGGGGTACTAGTGGATGGTGGGGGACAAGCAGAGGGAGAGCGAAAGGCAGGCCTGGGGGGACATACGGAGGAGAAACAAGTGAAGGGGGAGCAGGTCCAGACGATGCCAACAAAACATTACCAGCTTGTACTGTCTGCTGATATTGGATTTGCAAATGAAGCAACTCAATCTGATGCTGGTAAGTCAGGCTTTCCTCCTTCCTGCACTGGATGTCAAGTGCGATCAGCTCCTTTGTTTGATCGTGTTCAACCAATGCATTTGCCTCCTTGCTATGTATCTGCTCCCGCTCATTTTCGAGTCCCTGCTTCTGGACCTCAAGCTCCTGTACTTGGAGAGCGTAGTTATATCTCAACGCACGCTTCGAGCTGTGGTGAGTGACCTCATCACTTCATTTCTCTAATTCATCGATCCTCATGATTAACTCCTTCTTCCTGGTATTTGATGGGGATGCCATCTTGGTAGAGGAACTTGGGCTGCTAGTAGGGCTTGAGCATGTATTCGCACCTGGACTTGACATCATGGAGCTGGGTGGGTGCGAGTATGGGCTGTGCCTGAATGCACTTTGCCCATCTCGCTGTAGGAGTTCGTCACTCTCTCTGGTTGAAACCCCCTATTTCGCAGCTTTCCAGGTCGCAGTCCCACATCAATCCATGTCAATCTGTGTCCGTCCCGTTCAATCTGTGTTAGTCTGTTCCGTTTCCGTTCTGGGTTTCCGTGTCCAGGTCGTCCGGACTTATTGCCACTGTTCATATCACTTCGGACATCATGTGCTGGGGCTCTAGGCCTTTGCCGCTGTCACTGCCGTACCATAGAGGCAGCCCTCACTGTTATTTTCCTTCACATCTGACAGGGATGACAGGGTCCCTGGAAGTTTTCAGGTAGCATTTCCAATAGCTACATCCTACTTAAGAGCCTGTCTAGCTAGGAATAGACCATCTTCTTGCAGTCTGAAGGTCACCTGCCCGTGTGCAGGTTCATCTCTGAGTCGTTTCCCTTCCCCTTTCCCTTCGTCTTTCCCATCTGTTTCCGTGTCCGTTTCCGGGTTTCCGTGTCCACGTCCAGACTTCCATTTCTGTGTTTCCCACGCTCCGGATTCTCTTGCCTGCGCTCGAGATAGGTTTGGAAGCAAACCCTCTCTCTTCTATCCTCTTCAGAACCCCTGGGACGAGTTATACTTGCATCCCACACTGACTATCTTTCTTACAACTGGAGCCCACCGCGAGGGGTTCAATTAGGTTGTCGAGAAGGATGCTCCATTCCCTACCTTAGCGCTTACCGCTTGAGATTTTCTTCCATTCACCTCGTCGCTGATATCCGATAGATCCACTCCAGGCCACATCAAACCATGGCTGCATTCTTCTTGCCCATGCGTGGTTCCGCCAACGCGCCGCTGTTTACCGGAAAAGCCTCCAAGCTTTCCGGATTCATGGATGACATTGAAGTCCTCAGCAACCACACTAACCTCACCGTCACCCGCAAAATCCGACTCACCATCCGCTACGCCGACCTCGACAATACCGAATTCTGGGAGGTGCTTCTGGAATCATCCGTGAACCCTCTGGACTGGGACGCATTCATCTCTGCTGTTAAAAAGTATTATCCGGGATGCGACATTACTGACCGTTATAGCTGTGCCGACCTCTCTCGGGTAGTCCAGGACTACCATGTCACGCCAATGTGCTCCCTAGACGATCTAGGGGAGTACAGCCGAGCCTTTACCCGCATATCCGCGCAACTCCTGACCTCGAACCGCACATCCGTACATGAGCGCGACTTACTCTTCCTTAGTGGTTTCCCGGAACCACTCAGTGGTCATCTCCGGCAGCGTCTGCAGATAGTACATCCGGACATCCATCCGGATGACCCATACCCGATGCATGACGTTGTAGAAGCCGCTAGGTTTCTTCTTACAGGTCGTTCCTTCCGTTCCGCCGAGACACCAGTCGTGCACATACCGGTTGTGCAAACACTCTCCTATTCATCCATTTCCCCTGCGTCATCCGAGCCGATCTCCGCTGACATTTACAGCATTGCTGAGGAGGACATGACTCCATCCATGTCGATTCCGGACACATCGAATCAATCCGGGATCATGGACATCACGCCGGATGTCTTTGATCCACCACCTGCTGTCGCCGAGGCTATCCCCTCCATGCCGGAATCCATTGATCTGGAATTCCAGGCATACTTGCAGGCCGCTTGGGCATTGTACCGAGCCGACTATGCTGCAGAGGATCAGACCTCCTACTTGCTCTCCCCTCCCTCACCCGAACCGGTATCTGCTAACCAAGCACAGATACTCTCTCTCTCCACAGATAAGGCTGCCGTTGCCGCGCCAATGTTGGACATGGTCGAGGTTCCTGGACACCGGGCCGGACCTATCATGTCACTCGTCGAAACATCCGAGCCACTTTCCTGTTCTCCCATTTGCACTGACACAACGTCGTCGTCGGTTGCAGATGAACCTACTACCGCCGTTCCGAGCGATCCGGAACCCGTTCATATCGCAGGGGGTGACGCTGAGTCATCCCATCCCTCTCTTTTCGCGGAGCAGCAAAGCTATACAAGTTCGCCACCCTTATCTCTTTTTGCACCCGGTTTCTCATTCCTGGATGAGCCGGACCCCTTCTGTGATGACGCCGAGTCATACTCCGAGTCGGATGGTGTCGCCGATTATGGCACCATCACTTCCCTTACATCCACGCCGTCCTGTCTTTGTCTCCCTTCTTCTGGGTATTTGCACCCACTTTTACCTTCCATGTCGGCATCCGTGCCCATACCATTGTTCCCCTTCATCGTGCTGTCATCCAGGTCGGACCCATCGTCATCCAGGTTAATCGTCTGGGTCATGCGACCCATTTCATTTCACTTACTACAGGATAATCTCCATGCACCCCCTACCGCATCGTCCGCTTACCAACCGTGTTCCGGACTTTACCCATTCGATCCGGGAATCTGTGTACCCCTTCCGTTATACCACTGCTGAATGACCAGGAGGTCATTAGGCAAGTCCCCCTCGGGAGAGAGTGTGCACTCTCGGTTTTGCATACAAATCTTCGTGCTTCTATCTGGACTATTTCTTGTTTTCCAGTCAATCAATCAGTGTTTCTCCGTCATCTCATCCGCGTCCATTACTGCTAACCATCCGTCATAGAGATCTGCACTGCATCCGTGTCATGCCGCGTATCCGTTCCCTTCCATGTTCTGTGTCCGTTCTCCCTACCGGTTTTCGTCCAGTCGTATCTGTTTCATCCCGGTCTTTGTCCGGAGTCTACTGCTTACTTGCTCACTGTCCGTCGCAGGATAGAACACTACAGAGATGAATCAGAAACCGAGTACCACCTTCTGTGTCTCATATACCATTCAGAGTACTTACTGCATCAGAGTCGTGGCTTCATTCGCCCACACCCATTTACGTGTCCGGAACACCGTAGCTACACCCCTTCTGCTCTTCTGACGTGCATGGGACACAGCACACATTATCTGGAGTACCATCTCCAATGTTCCGCGATTTCCGGATGCCCATTCCCGGACACGCTTCTGCAGGTATAGAATAAGAAAGCTGATCGACGAAGACAAGCCGAGTGGAACCTCGCAAAGCCCATGTTGCTTTGGGTTTCATTTTCATTCATATCCGAGTCCTTTTTCGTTTCTTATCTGCATTTTTCTTTCCACATTTCTTCATGGATTGTACACAGATTCCAGACATAGACAGAGACCATAGACGCAACCACGACGAAGGCACTGTGCTGCCACCTACCCGCATCATCCACAACGCCGTCCTTATTCATTCCAGACCCCCGCTGCAGTGCCGCAACGTACCCTCTGTGCTACAGGCCCACACTTGCTGTTTCCGGATAGACACACCCATCCATATCATCATCCGGGACCATATCCGCGCTCACCGCTGCTGTCATCCACGTTGACATCTGTACCACCTTCCGAGTCATCTGACCATATCCATCCAGAACCATATCATTGCGCTCACCGCTGCTGTCATCCACGTTGACATCCGTACCACCTTCCGAGTCACCGACTGATACACACCCGTACCATCATCCGGAACCACGTCGAGATCCACGCTCACTTCTGCTAGCCTACCGCGTTGACGTCTGCACTATCCATCCGAGTCACCAGTCTGACAATGTCGATCCAAGCATCATTGCATTCATGTTCCCCCATCCGCACTCCGGATCATCACACACGCCGTCCTATACCGATGTCGCTGACTCCATATGTCTTCCGGAACACACTTGCGGCACCCCATCATCCACGCGTCCACTTCCAGGTCATGGTCGCCATCATGTCATCGAGTCATAGGACTGACTGAGGACAGTCAGTATCTAAGTCCCCCTCAGATGTAGGAGTTCGTCACTCTCTACGGTTGAAACCCCCTATTTCGCAGCTTTCTGGGTCGCAGTCCCACATCAATCCATGTCAATCCGTGTCCATCCCATCCAATCCATGTTAGTCTGTTCCGTTTCCATTCCGGGTTTCCATGTCTGGGTCGTCCGGACTTATTGCCGCTGTTCATATCACTTTGGACATCGTGCGCCGGGGCTCTAGGCCTTTGCTGCTGTCACTGCCGTACCATAGAGGCAGCCCTCATTATTTTCCTTTGCATCTGACAGGGATGACAGGGTCCCTGGAAGTTTTCAGGTAGCATTTCTAATAGCTACATCCTACTTAAGAGCCTGTCTAGCTAGGAATAGACCATCTTCTTGCAGTCTGAAGGTCACCTGCCCGTGTGCAGGTTCATCTCCGAGTCGTTTCCCTTCCCCTTTCCCTTCGTCTTTCCCATCTGTTTCCATGTCCGTTTCCGGGTTTCCGTGTCTGCGTCCAGACTTCCGTTTCCGTGTTTCCCGCGCTCCAGATTCTCTTGCCCGTGCTCGAGATAGGTTTGGAAGCAAACCCTCTCTCTTCTATCCTCTTCAGAACCCCTGGGACAAGTTATACTTGCATCCCACACTGACTATCTTTCTTACTTCGCATTGGAGTTTTGCCCTTTGCTTGAGATGAAAATGGGGAAGTTGAGGCATTGGCCTGATTAACATATGAGTGATGAAAAGGGAATACAGATGGGATGACCTTATGGGTGATGGATCCTCCGTAAGCTGACCAGTGTTGTTGAACTCATGGTGGAAATCCATTTGGTCCATGTCGGCGTCGGCGTCGTCATCATATCCAAGATCCGGCAGCAACCCTGTCCCTGCTTCAACATTGGGACCTGACTCGTTTTTGCCGGGGCCTTCATCAGCACCTTCATCAGCTTCGTCATGCATCTCCTCATCCACCATGACATCGGCTGACTGGTTGGCATTGGATTGTGAATGTACGATCTTCAATAGACTCTCTGTGTGATTGACACCAGGTTTGGATAATATGAGCGGGCTGTCAAACGAAGGAATGCCACCCCAGATGGCATGAAGTTCTTTGTAGTATGGAAAGGTAGCAGTGATGGCTTCTTAATGACGAAGTCAGTCATATGCATGCTAAGAGAGGGCTACTACTAGCACATACCATGTAGATTCAACGGGCTACTACCCTTGCCATCTGGCGGTGCAACACCACTCCCAGTACTCTTGAACTGAGAATGATGCTCACGATACTTGGTCTTTAGTCTAATATACAATCAGAGTGTGCTAACCAGAGTAAGTAAACACTTATGCTGCTAACCAATTGATCACAGAGGTGGTATACCTTGCTGGATCAGATGCGAATGTGGCCGAGTGTTCTGGGTCATTCCCAAAAATATGTTGTGCAATGATGCCAGCAACATCTTTTTTGTTCTTTCCTGATGGTTTCTTGCCAGCAGGAGCCTGAGTTGTTGAGGACGAAGATCAATCATGATATAGCACATGGTGGTCAGCAGGATGACTTGTGATCCAGGCAACAAGTAAATCTGTACGGTTCCCTTCCCAAGATATATTCTTGGTTGGAACTGGGGGCACTGGTGCAGACTCAGTCACGGTGGCAGCAGCGACACCAGGAGGAGCTGACTTGGCCCCTAGCCTCTCTGAATTTGCATGGAAGGTGCTGGTATGGGTGGTAATACATTGTTCAAGGGAGTCTTCTGTGTAGGGGGACCTGATTGGTTCCTTCCAGCCATCGTTGTGAGCTGGTTTGTCGATGCTCGAAGTCTTGCAGAGTGGTGGAGTGGTCGAACAGCAGGCATAGTTTTCAAACTCCGCTTTGTGTATCTTCACAAGCCACATGACTTTCTCGTGCTGGGAGACCCACTTAACAGCCGCTAAATAGTCCATAATTGTCCATAATAACCAAACTGAGCAACACTACTGTTCTAGCCTGCAGACTCTAGTCTTTAGTTTTCTATGTATACTAGAGTCTATCCCAAGCCCAAGCTTGCCTTTGCATTCTTGAAACTGTCTGTTATGTATGTTGAAACTGTAACGACCTAGACTTAGAGTTGTGACACTTGAGGGCAAGACAACAACAACCAGTGTTCAAGGCTTCAAGACTAGTTGTTAAGTCCGAAGCAAGTAGATGAGAATAGGAGGAGCAGTATCCTTAATTCACACTCAAGCCTAAGGCGAGAAGTAAACAAGTGGATAAGACTAAGGAATACAGTAGAATACATGGGTTTAAATACTGGAGTGAGAGGCGCACAGACCAGGCTATGAACTACCTAGTAAGGACGAGCAATGCTGCATACGCAGCTATGTGCAGTCAATGCTGTACAAACAGATATGGTAATGAGAAAGTGGAGTCATACGTAGTCCAATGAGAAAGAGGAGAGAAGTCATATGATAAGTAAGCCAATAGGATGAAGAGAAAAGAAGAAATTGTAACACTACCCCCCTCTTAGATTGAGTCATCCCGATGAGACTTTTTGATAAGCTTGTCCAATCCGTTTCCAGGTATGGATTGCCATTGAAGACAACTCAGCTTACCAAGTGCCCCATTGACCTTGGTTTTGCCCATTTGCTGGCACGTCATTAGTCATGTCCCATTGATCGTTCTCCCAGTCAGGAGGGGGACGTTTGACCAATTCACCCCAGCTCTGCTTTACTCCGATGGCCTTCCATTCAGCAGTCATGACCATTGAGAATGTGAATACATGCCATGGCCCGAGAGACAGAGAGATGAGGATGGGGGTTTGCATACGCACAGCCTCTTGAACCAGATTGGAGGCATGGATAGTGATGGCGTTAGGTAGAACCTTTGTGATGGTATAAGGTCTGATCCATTTTTGGGTCAATTTCCGTGCTGTATAGGGGAGTTTGAGATGTTCCGTGGACAGCCATACCTGATCTCCAATGGTGTAATCTGGAGCTTCGCTTCGCTTCTGTTCAGCTGAACGTTTCATCCTTTTTTGGGTAGACTCAAGGACTTCTTTAATCTCTGTATGAGCTTTCCCAGCTTCCTTTCCAAATTGTCCAGTGGCCGTTTTAGCATTGCCTTCAAAACCTAAACGGGGATGGTAATTTCAGGTAATAGCGAAAGGGATAGTGCCGGTGGCAGAAGTGAGGGCGTTATTGTGCTGGAATTGGGCTAATTTGATCCATTCTGCCCAGCTTTCCTGCTTTTTTGCCACATAAGCACAGAGGTATTGTTCGAGATCTCGATTGATCCTTTCTGTTTGTCCGTCAGTTTGAGGGTGATACGCCATGGAGAGCTGCTGTTTGATTCCGAGGAGTCTGCAGAGTTCGGAAGTAAAATCTGAAACAAACTGAGGTCCACGATCTGAAACTATAGTAAGGGGAAGTCCATGAATGCACCAAACATTGTCCCTGAAAATGCGAGCTAAGTCCTTGGAAGACGTGGTTTTGACACATGGTACAAACACCATTTCTTTGGAAAATCTGTCCACAATAACACAAATAGAGTCAAATGAAGATGAAATAGGAAGTCCAGTAATGAAATCAACTGAGATATCTTCCCATGGATGTTTAGGAATGGGAAGAGGGATGAGTTTGCCTGCTGGTGCCTTTTGCTTACCCTTCGTGAGGGCGCATGTTTGGCAAGAATCTACGTAAAGTTTTGCATCTTTTGTGATGCCGGGCCATGTGAAATATCGTGAGAGAAGATGAATAGTTCTTGCCTGACCGGGATGGCCAGCAATTGGGGAATCGTGACATATAGTCAATAATCTCATTCATAAGAAAGGGGGAACAAAAACTTTTCCAGAATCATTCTTGAATATTTTTTCCTCATCATTGAAGGTGAAACCTTCTACGCCCCCTGAGATCTTCTGTGATTCAATGGTTCTCATTGTAAAAGGATGATGATAAGGAAATGTTGTTTGTTTCAACGATTTCTGGGAAAATAGTAATGTTAGTATTGTGATTGGTAACTGCATCACCATGGTCTGGTCTTTTGGATAGAGCATCTACTCGTCCGTTCATTGTTCCTGGCTTATAGCACATTGTATAGTTGAATTCTTGAAGAAGTGCATGCCAGCGGGCTTGTCTAGGGGATAAGGTTTGTGGTTTTCGCCAATACTCAAGGTTTTTGTGATCTGTCCAGATCTCAAAAGAAGCTCTTCCGATAAGATAATGGCACCATTCTTTGAGAGCTCGAATGACTGCCAAGAGCTCTTTATCATAGATTGGATAGTTCTGTTCTGCGCTATCAAAGGAATGAGAAATAAATGCAGTTGGCCTCCACAAACCATCTTCTCCTTTTACCAATAATACTCCTCCGGTAGCGATGTCACTAGCGTCGGTTTCTACTCACATCTCCTTTTCTTGATCTGGGTATGCGAGAAGAGGTGCCTTGGTAAAGCATTCTTTGAGGTCGTTGAACACTTTTTCTTGACTTGGCCCCCATTCGAAGGGTACATCTTTCTTTGTAAGATCGTTTAATGGCCTAGCAATGTCAGCAAAATTGGCAATAAACCATCAGTAGTAATTGCAAAGACCGAGAAATCCTTGTACTTGTTTGAGTCGGGTTGGGGTTGGCCAATCGAGAACACCAGCCACTTTGGATTTCTGCATTTCAATGCCTTCTTTTGAGACAACCATTCCGAGGAAGTTGACCTTCTTTTGTTCAAAGTAACATTTTTCTGGTTTGATATAAAGGTCGTTTTCATGTAGGCATTGGAGGACTTCTTTGACAATTCTTCGGTGTTCCTCTGTTGGTCTTCCCTTGGTAAAGATATTGCAGTCGTCCATAAAAATGATGATGACTATATACATATCATTGAAGACATCATTCATCATCTGTTGGAAGGTGGAAGGTGAATTCGTCATTCCAAAATACATTACCAATGGTTCGTAAGAACTGAGAGGCATGACGAAGGCTCCTTTCCATTCGTCTTCTTCTTTGATATGGATATTGTTGTATCCCCATCGGAGGTCCATGTTGGTAAAGAGATCAGCTCCTTTGAGTTGATCTATCAATTGAGGGATTAGCGGCAAAGGATAAGCATTTTTTATAGTTCCGTCATTGAGATAACGGTAGTCAATGACCATTCGCTTTTTACCATCTTTCTTGGGGATAAAGAATACAGGTGACATTTGAGGGGATTTGGAAGGTCGGATGTATCCTTTCTTGAGTTCTTTTTCGATAAATGTTCTAACTTCTTCCATGTCGGTATCTGAAAGGGGAATGATATGACCTTTTCTTGGTTCGAAGTCTGGTTTGAGATCGATGGCTGATCCCATGGCTTTCTGATCAGCATTCGTTCCGATTCATTCTGTGAAAAGACATCAAGATAATCATGGTACTAGACAGGTACTTTTTCCTTAAGTCCTTCTTCTATTGCTCATTGGAACATTGAGGCCGGCATTCAGTTCTGTTGATGTAGTCTGGCCATGGCGCATCGAGCCATACATCTAGAAAAGGTTAGCTTCTTTTTGATCCAGTCGATTATTGGGTTGTGGCGTTCTAGCCAATCATATCCTATGAATAGTGAGTGCATTCCAAGAACAGTAACGTAGAAGTTGGCATATTCCAAATGTCCTTGAATGTCTAGTAAGATGGTTGCTAAGTGTGTGATGCTTCCTATAGCTCCTTTGGAGCCATCGGCATTGGTAACTATTACAGGGTTAGTTAGTTTTTGGAGAATGAGGTTATTATGTTTGCAAAAGTCCAAGTCGATGAAAGAGTTAGATGCTCCTGAGTTGAGTAAAGCATAAAGTTTTGCCGATTTCCATCCGGTGGTCGTTCTGAAGTGTAAGTTAGTTTGAACAGTAAACTGCCTTTGAGTATTTGAGTTGAGGGGTTGCAGTGATATTCCTGTAGAGTAGTTAGTCATAGGGGAATTAAGCATGTCTTTGGATGCCACACTTTCACTGAAAGATGCCCCAAAAATAGAATCTATCGTGCATACAGGAAAATCATCGTTAGTATATTCTTCTAGATCATGAGCATCCTCTTTGTTCACGATCATTGGCCTTTTAAAGTCTCCTGTTGTTTAGCCTCAACTGCGAGCTTGTCTTGCCAGTAGGCTTCTGCTTCTGCCGTTACATAAGCAGCATTGTGGGAAGCATACCCGACATTGGCCGCTATCTGTGGCTGTCCTTGTGTGAGATCCGAAGACCTCGCGTTTGCCTTCTTTGGCTTCTTGCAGTTTCGGGTGATGTGCCCTACTTCTCTGCAGTTGTAGCAAGTACAGGTATCACCGGCATACTGCATTCCGATCTCCATTGGAGCTCCACGACCGGGCTGTGTCCCCATGGCTGTGAACTGTGGTTGGCTTTGGCCCTGCTGTCCCTGAGAAGGACAATACTGTCCTTGGTAAGGTTTTGGGGCTTGAGCCACCCTAGCCACTCCTTGCTCCTCGTGAATCCTTTCTAACGTTTTTCCGTAGACATCGTATTGTTTGTAGAGATCGTTGTAATCGTCTTCGTCGATCTCGCAATGGAGGGAGACTTGCTGATAAGTGGCGAATCTGACCGCCTGTTTGAGCAAGTGTGATGCTTCTCCGTCCGATACCTTGGCTTCTCTTTTAAGAATGTCAAACTTTTGGAGAAAGTCCATCGTGAGCATGGATCCTTGTCGGAGAGCTTTCAGCTCTTGGTACGACTGGTATTTGAGAGTTGAAATCTGGAAAAATCCTGTAAATTCCTTTTGGAAGTTAGCCCAGGTGGGCCATGCCATGTCTTCCCAAAGGTCTCCTGTGTCATTCTTTTTCTTTAGCTCTTTGTCGAGATACTTTTCCATCATCAGCTGAGCAAAAGGTTCTGCCTTTCCTTCGAGGCAAAGCAGGACCGCTGTTGCCAGTACTTTATCCGATTTCCAGTTCTGAGCTGAAACCCAGAGATGTATCTTTGTCCACCATAGATGGAACTTTTTCTTGTCTCCATCCCACTTTCCTGGATCCGCAATCTTTTTTACAGTTTCTTCTTCTTTCTTCGCATTCTCCTTTAAAGCCTCAACTAGGGCATCCCGGAGATCATTCATGCTAAATGGGTTCGACATCGTTGCTTACTATCAAGTATCTTTCAACCTGATTCTGGGCAATTCTTCTGATGTATCATTTCAAGTAGGCAAATATTGTTTCTTTGCATAGAGAGTAAATCTTCTGAGGCAACATCTTGCGCTCAAGTAGGTAGTCTTATCCAAGTGTAATGACCTAGACTTAGAGTTGTGACACTTGAGGGCAAGACAACAACAACCAGTGTTCAAGGCTTCAAGACTAGTTGTTAAGTCCAAAGCAAGTAGATGAGAATAGGAGGAGTGGTATCCTTAATTCACACTCAAGCCTAAGGCGAGAAGTAAACAAGTGGATAAGACTAAGGAATACGGTAGAATACATGGGTTTAAATACTGGAGCAAGAGGTGCATAGACCAGGCTATGAACTACCTAATAAGGACAAGCAATGCTGCATGTTGGGCCTCTGGTCCATCTTATACTAAAGAATCTTGAAACCCCTCAGATAGCTTCAGACCTCGTCGGACTTACCTCCAGAGGACCTGGACTTGACAGGCACCTACTTTGTTTGAGTAGTGGAAGCCAGATGCAGACTTGGACACTCAGCCTTCAGCTGTACTTGAGACCCTAAGCATACCTTGTTCCACTTGCTTTCACAAGCTTTCATATTTTTTGATTGTGATCATGAAGGGAACTAGAATCTTATTCATGTGTTCAGCTGCTATAGGAGCTTGAAGCATGCTACATTGATATAATTCATTTTCCAGGTTTTCACATCATTGTCAATAGTCCTGCAAGAATCCTAATTATTCCCCCTATCCATCCAATGCAATCCAAGGGTATCCATGTTTATCCATGCTTATCTGGTCTGGGTCCAGTATTTTCCCATAGT
>JBBPSU010000255.1:0-16170 GCA_038093755.1 Tylopilus microsporus | reverse complement strand
TGTCATAGATCGGATAGTTTCGTTCAGCACTATCAAATGAATGAGAAATAAATGCCGTTGGTCGCCACAAACCGTCTTCTCCTTTTACAGATAAAACTCCTCCTGTTGCGATGTCACTAGCATCCGTCTCTACTTGCATTTCTTTGTCTTGATCAGGGTATGCGAGAAGCGGTGCCTTGGTAAAACATCCTTTAAGGTCATTGAATGCTTTTTCCTGTCTTGGTCCCCATTCGAAAGGCATGTCCTTTTTGGTGAGATCGTTTAAGGGTCTAGCGATGTCAGCAAAGTTAGCGATAAAACAAATTCTTGGTGAGTTCTCATTTACATTCATTGCTGCTTAAGCACATCCTTTGTGTCTCAGTTTCCACCTCTACCCTGTTCAATGGCGCCCCCAGTTCTCTCCTTTGTTCACTCACATCTGGATGAACCCATCTGCTCACCACTTCCACACTGTCAACCAACTCACTTCAAGTTGCCTCGGGAGTAGCAAAGGTGTTGCCTACAAAAGATTGGTCACATCTTTCTGCTGCTTATCCAACCAACCGCACTCCTCCGAGCTATGCATGTCCTGGCGTTCTTCTTGGTACTTGATAAAATCTTCATACCAAAGATCAACGGTCACAGGTCGGTTGTTGTACCTGCCATCTCTGTAGTCTTTCAATGACTGTGATATTGCTGTGGCACACAGATGGTGTCCAGGTTTTTTGAGCATTCTTTAAGCAAGAACCACTGGCACCTCCAGAGCTCCAGTCCTTTATCAAACTGTTCAACCATGAGATTGGTAAATATGGATGAAGAGAATAGGTGAGAATTGTCATTCTCAGGCTCTTTCAGGAACTTATCACTTTTTAACAGGGTCCTAACCTGGCACTTTCGAAAGGTAATCATGTCCTTTGCTGGGCTATTGAGAAGGGGTAGCAATCTGTACAGCTCTTGGAGGCCACCCGAAGCCTGCAGCTTGATTTTTTTCCAGAGGCAGCATATGTCCAACTGCCCTTGCTTGGTGACCATGTTGCATTGGTAATTAAGGCTGTTAATCTGGGCTTGGGTTGGTCCAAATAGGACAAGTGTGGTTACTACAGAGATGGTGGCAGGCTCAGATTCAAGTTGAGTGGGAGATTCTGGCTCAAGCATAACATGGTGTACACAAACTCTAACTTGTTTGGCACAGGCTGGAAGGAAGTGGGTGCAGGGGTAGGTGCAGGTGCAGGTGCAGTGTGCACAAGCACATTGGCTTGGAGTTGGGATGGCCCCAGGAAAGCTACAGACTGTGAGGGTAGGGTGGGTGGTGTGTTTGCAGCCACAGGTGTGGTAATTGGAGACCATTGCTCCTGTGCATGGTGGTACACAGTGCTGTGTATGCTGACATCCTATGTTAATGTGAGATGCGCAGGGACATGGAGTTGGGACAGGCCTGGAGAAGTTGCAAGCTGAGTGAACAGATGGGGTTGTGGGACTGTGCCAGTGGCTGTGGGTGCAGGAAGGTGATATAGATTTTCATGCATATCCACATCATGATCTTGCTTTGGGTGCAATGCAAGAATGCTAGGCACCATGGCATTTTCACCTGCCACCATTACCCATCAGGCATTGTACACTGAGTCAGGATCATCATCCTGAAAGAGTACTTTGTATGGGTCATTATCCATCATCAAGTATTATTGCCACTTATTAGATGGGTCTGGGCATTACACAGGCATGTTCATCCTACCATGCTAATTGAGGCAGGTTAGCAGGGCAGGAAGTTGCTGAGGGAGAGGGTGACTGAGTTGACTCAGAAAGGTGCTGGGAATTGCTGAGAGAGTGGGGATTAAGTTGACTTGGAAATTTAAAAAGTCATTATCACTGGATACAAGCCTTGAGGATTGTACGTGGCTGCAGATGAATATCGCTGGCAATTGGGCAGTGGGTTCTATAATTTGCTGCTTTGGATCGAGCCTCAAGCCCTAAGATAAGCTGGAGGTCAGGAGAGTCAAGAAGGCCCATATCATGATGTACTTGACTTGTGACTGATATTGCACAGCTCCCAGCATACATGAATAAATTAATGCATACCAGTACAGGAACAGGCAAGTTTGGATAACAATCTACCTAGGCTAGTCCAGACAGCCAGGGATTGCTCGACATCAGCTCAGGAAACATATCATCATCTAAGAGCTTGTCCTGCTCATCGCTCTCCATGTCCTCCAAGTCAAGATCTTTGCCACTACCAATACCATATATGCAGAGTGGAGCCCAGCACACAATAACATGCACTCACGAACCTGACTAACTTAGGTGTTTGATACATATACTTAGTGTGACAAGGTCATCAGCAAAGGCCACATGGTGGAACTCCCCTTCATCCTCAACATGACCCATCTTATGCCCCTCCATCACACTTGTCACATGTTCCAACTGGGCATCATTGATGAGAAGCTTCCACACTTCTTTCTCATTGATGGCATTCAAGAGCTACCTCTGTCATTTGACAGACTCTGCTCTGATAAGGTGAGCTGGAGGTGATTCACAATACTTTCCCATACTGCTAGCCATGCTGCATAGGCTTTCCTGATGATGCTATCAGGCATCACCCAAAAGGCAGCTTGGAAATGGGTCTTTTCCTGTCATGTACATGTAGGAATTATAATATAGATCATCTGCATATTTGGTAGATCGCACCTTATTGACATTGTCCAAAGTCAGAGGTACATGGGATGGACAGGCAAGGCTCGCGTTGTAAAGCAAAGCTCGAGGGGAGTAGGTGGTTTGCTGGGATCATAAGGAATCAAGTGTCATTGCTTGCTGTGCAGCTATTGTGTGTGTGTAAACATGCTGTAACCACTGACTCCTCATAGGGAAAGGAAGTGGGGGAGATGATTTGGAAGGGGAGAGGTTGTTGGAGATGTTTTCAGGAGCTGCATGAGAATATATACCTCTAATGTATTGTGGAGAGGAGCCATTACCCACATCCTCCTTGGCACCTGCCATTGAGAATGGAGGCGGAAAGCGATAAGTCTTCCCTTCTGAATCAGGGCTCAGAGTTGTTGGCAGTGCTGAGGAGTTTGAAGTTGATGTGCTGGAGGAAGGGGAAAGTTGTGGTACCAGGGGGAGGGATCTGAATCACTGTGAGAGTCCATGGAGTCCATGGTACTATCTGAAGGCTAGGTCCTTAACTGAAGAAGTTGGGGAGCTTGGGGCTAACAGATTCCTACTTCAACAACAAGGTGCTCAAGAGTTTTTGTCTTCTCCTCTCTGCATGGCCTGAAGCCCCCTCTTCTCTGTATGCATTTGCTACTGCCACAGATCTATTCAATTGAAAGGACAAGAATGTGGCAGTTTACAATGCGATGTCATGTACATGTCATTTCTACGTACAGCTTCTTTGACCATTTTGGCAGAGCTCCACTTCTCCCACATGCCTTTCCTTTCGAATACAATGAATAATTTTGTCTTTGCACACTCACCCCCTCTCTTTCCTCTTTCCTCTGCCCTCCCTTCTCTCCATATTACCCAATCCTCTTTCCTTTGACTCTGAGCCTCATGTATATTTTGTAATCTTCAGAATGTCCTTTGAGAATGGCTTGTGTTGCGCCTTTATTCACCACTTAATCAGTTCTTACTAGCATTTCATATGAGACTACTAGTAACCAGACAGTGTGTACTAGCCATGGTGAATCCTCATCTCAACCAACTAACAAAAGCTTTGATTTGTACCTTTTTTACTTTACTGTTTGATCCTTTTGCTCACTCATGTCACAATAGGACAGTCCTCGGTTCCCAGAGGGACTCATTCAGCGTCGTTCTGTATGTGCTAGGTATTGGTTGTTGAACCATGCGCAACATTTCACGTCCTAATATATATTCACTGCTCAATCCTGCCAGCATCTCACACAAGACTAGCCAGAGTGTGCATGTTAGCCACACACCTGTTTCAACAAAAAGGATTTGTATTGTTTTTCTCATTCATTCTCACACTCACTCATGTCACAGTACCAGTGTGGCAGGGATTGTCCCCACACTTTTAGTTCACAGAGGGATCTCACCCAACATTGTTCAGTATGTGCAATGTATCAGTCCCATCACTCACAGCATCTCACAAGAAGGAGCACCACCTTGCAATTACCTGAAAAGCGGCCTGATCACCAACAGAGGTGAGCAATTGTAATGCTATCCACATCTTCCATCAAGCTCATGTGCTATAGCCTGAACTTCAGGACCCACACACCCAGCACCAGCAGGCCAGATCTCCAAGTTGTTACAATTTCTTCCTTTTTCTCTTTATTCTATTGGCTTATCATATGATTCCCTTTCTCTTTTTTCAATGGACTTATTATGACTCCACTTTTCCTTTACCATTTCCATTTACATAGCCTTATCCATTTGTTATTCTCTCGTCTCTAGACTTGAGTCTGAATTAAGGATACTGCTCCTCTACTCTCTCATCCACTCGCTTTAGGTTTGACGATTAATCTTAAAGCTTTGAACACTGGCATTTGTTGTTGTTGTCTTGTCCTCAAGCGTCACGACTCTGTCTAGGTTGCTACACAAGTGAGGTGAGTAGCCACCATTAGGTCTGGTTCCATTTATTAAGTTCCTGTACCATAGAATGACGACCCACACATCCAAGGCCCAGATAGACTGTATTTCCTGAACAAATCCCCTCAGCCCATAACTACCTTCAATACATCATATGCTCACACCCTGTCCTCACAACAACCTACTATTTCTGGCAGTGTCCCAGTGTAAAGGTTGTTTATCTTTTACCAAGGTCTTTGTACCTCAAATTCATGCAGGCGAAGTGAACTGTTATAGGATTCGCCAAATGAGTTGTTTACAGAGGTAAAAAGATTGGGAGCCCGCTTCACCATGCTTCCATTTATCTCTTGACTACAACACATGTGATTACTTCTGTCACATGCGCCTGATCATCTGATGGTGCCTATCAGCACTGAATATGGGCCTTTGGCCCCTATGTCACACAAGGGGACCTCTGTCCCCTTATACCCTCCCTATTTGAGGTGGTGAAGATTATATCATACAAGATTCATACATAAGGGAACATTCATTGAAGAAAAGTGCAACAATGAGGGGAATTAGAAAAGAAGGGGTTATGCCCCTGTGCAGACACAAGTAATAATTGTAAGATTAAAAGTGGGGTTGAACCCACAACAGGATGAGGGCATGCCCTCAATTGTACTACCGGCCTACATCTGCGCTGGGCCCACTATTTCCTCATCCTCAGTGATGGCAATCTCAGCTCTGTCATAGTGCACGTATGCGAGGTTGTATGAGACCATGGTGGTGCTGAAACAGACAATCTGTTCAGTGTCCCTTGATGCGCCTGGCGATATGTCTAGTGTTGGAATCAATGCCACAGGGATGTTGTTGGCTTGGGCCTCCTGCTGATATCATTCCTTCAAACAGCTGAGCTTGGCATCCTCAACTGCCTGGTTTACTTTGTCACAGAGGAGGATGAGGGGCGCAAATGTGTTGTCCCCATTGAATCCTCCTCTATTGAAGTCAATGCAGTTGACCAATTTGCAGGGTGCTCATCGTGCCCAGTGCACAGCGTCATCAGCGTTGTGGTATGTGACACTATTAGTGGCTAGATACATCACAATTTCTTCAGCTGTGGACTCGGACTGGCTGTTAAATTCACTGATCCGAATCAGCAAACGCAGCTAGCTGTCCAGTATTGTCCTGGAACTGCCAGTACACTGAGTAGGCCCCAAAGCCAGGGGGTTGGAGCCAGTTGCTCCATGAGGATGAATCCTTGGACATTTTGTGCTGAGGGGCATGCCAGGACATCATCATCATCTGCTTCCTTGGGGTCAAGGGGGAGCCCAAGTGCTCCAGGGAACACCTTTCACAGTTTGCTATAGCTCCTGCTCAGGCCCCAGGCATCGATGGAGGCGTCAAGGGATGGTGCTCCCGGTGGTAATGGTGCAGACTTGGCACCTTGAGCAGATTTCGCCTGAGACTTGGCCTTTGGTTTGATCAGCATGGGTGCCAACATGGCTGGGGCATAGTGGGTTGACTGGATAGGTACCTTTACGACTGGGGCAGCAATTGGGGCGGTCTTGCCCTGCAACAACGTTGAAGCTGGGATGTACTCTAACAGTAGCTGCTTCTGCAGCGCTTGAACGATGATTGGAGGTGGGGGTACCTCCCTCGACTTGGCCTCCTTGCAGAAGGCTTTCTTCTTTTTCTTGGCCTTACTGGTAGCCCAGAACAGGGGTCACCACAGTGACCCTCATGAGGTTGGTCACTGCGAGGTTCTTATGCTTCCTCTAATGGTGGAGGAGGGAGACTAAGTGAGAAGCCTAATGGTATGAGGGCACATTCCCCTCTGGCTCTGACTGCGCTCACACAAAGAGATTGTGGATTTCTTCTGCTGTATCATAAATGATTACGGGGCCCATGGCCCCTCATTCCATTTTCAAGGCCATTCCTGGCTGTTGCATGGGCACCATTGAGACGTGCCCTTGACTCATGATCTAAAGGATCTCTTTGGCCATGTTGCCTTTGTATGCGCACATACGAGAGCTGGCATGCACAAAGATCATGTGCATGCCTTCAGCACTAGGCTCCGTTACGAGCACATCCTTATAGGGGAGTAGGGATCATGACTCAAAATTGGCAAAATCAATTTGAGGTTCAACCTTGGGAGGGAACTGTAGTTGGTGCAGGGCCAGCCTGCACACGGGATAAGAGAGTTTGGGGGGCAGCAGGAGTCTCCTCCTGCACCCTCCCCCCGAGAAGATGGAACTCCAGAGGAGTTCCCACAGTAGCTGATGAGGCACCTGATGATGGGCCTCTCGAGACTAGCTGGTCCTTGAGGGGTAAGTTTAAAGGGCCAAAGGCATTGTGGGTGGGATCAACTCCCATTGATGCAAGATGCGCTTGTTCTAGTTGGCGTGCCTCATCAGCAAATGTGGTTGGGGCAGGGATGGCATTCCCCTGGGAGAGTTGGGTGATCTCCTCGCAAGCTTGGTCCAACACAAATTGTAGATCATTGCGTTGGTGATGGAGTTGCTCATTCTCTCACAACAAGGAGACATAGTCCCCACAATGTGTCATTGTGGCAGTCAGGTCTGCCACTGGCAGGTCCTCGGTCGTGTGGGTAAATGCACTACTTGCACCCATGACTGCAACAGCGAGGTGCATGCCATAGTTGTCACAGGTGCGACAGGAGTGTTCATGCTGTATGAACAGCAGATGAGGGTGGGTCCAGACTTGGCTCAGGAGCAGAAGCAGGAGCTGGAGCAGGAGCTGGAGCTGGAGCTGGAACAGCAGCGTTTAGATGGAGCTGGTCCAACTGTTCAGCGAGGACATCTATGGGATCATCTCCCACTGCTTCTGGGATGTCTGGAACCTTCGGAGGTCTGGAGTATTGCTCTTCTTCATTATCCTCGCACTTCAGCTGAGGTAAGTGCTTCGGAATGAGTCCCTCCCACTACTCTGCAGTTGTGTCCTTCCACAGAGATGATTCTGCATCGGAGATGGTTCTTGACTCATCAAACCTGACATGGTGGCTGGAGATGATTGTCTGGCATTGGAGATTAAGCAGTTTGTATGCCTGCTGTCCGTAGGTGTATCCAAGCATGATGCACTTCATTGCATGTGATCGGAACTTTCCTCCTTGTTGTTCCTTCAGGATTAGTGCATAGGTGAGGCATCTGAATGGGTGGAACAATGTCGGGTTGACTTTCTGGTCAAACAGGAGTTGGTATGGGATGTTTCCTCCGAGAGCGGAGGCCAGACTTCGTGCAGTGACATATGCTGCAGTCAACATGGTGTCAGTCCAAAATGACTTGGGAAGTTTGGAGTCTTCCAACATGGTGTTGGCAAGAGTGGAGAGGGTTTGGTTCATGCATTCTGCAAGTTCATTTTGCTCTGGAGTATATGGTGCGGACATCTCCTGTGCAACACCATTACTTCAGAGTTGATTTTGGAAATCCGCTCCAGTGTATTTGCTGCCTCCATCAGATTGGAGGAATTGCGTGTGCATCTCCAAGTGCTCCTCTGTGCCAATCTCCCGCTTGAAGAGGGCCTGGACATCTGCTTTCCAGGTGTTGTAGGTCGATAGGATATTGCTCTTCTTCTTGAGGAAGTAGATCCATGGGAAGCGAGAGTAGTCATCGACTATGAGGAGCCAGTACCGGTAACCTTCTCAGGACTGCGGAGATATTGGACCTCCGACGTCCGAGTGGATGATTTGGAGTGGTCTGGATGCTCAGACTTCATTTCAGGAGTTGAATGGGAGTTTCTTCATTTTTCTGACAGTACATGATTTACAGAAGTCTGGAGTTCTGGAGATGGCATCAATACCTTTGAGTTGTCCATGATGAACCATGTGTTCGATCTGGGAGGTGAAGATGTGTCCCATGTGGTGGTGGAGAAGGTTTATGTCGATGGAGACAAGTCCTGATTCTGAAGATAGCTCCGGAGTAACTCCTGTGTGGGATAGTCCATCTATGTGTTTTCTGGTCATGATGGTCTCCTGTCCTTTGCATACAGTGCATGTGGATGAGTTCGCTGGAAATTCAGTGGATAGTCTGACTGCAGATAGGCAATTTATGGAGATGAGGGACAGTTGGAAATCTGGAACATGAAGGATGTTGCTTAAAATAATTTTGTATATCTCCCCCCTTACTATGGAGCAGAGTGCCACATTTCCGATGCCAATTGCATGGGTCGTGACATTGTTTCCTAAGGTGACAGGGCGTGGAGATCAGAGCGGAGTATAGGAGCGGAACCAGGTGCGATGTGGGACCATGTGGGACATAGCTCCGGAGTCAATGATGATATTGTCCTTCATGTTAGTAGCTTTGATAGCTACTAGTAAGTGTGTCCACTCTGGAGGTCCAGAGGTATGCTCTAGTCTATCCTCTAATGCATTTGCCTTTTCCTTTCCTTTTCCTCCATGTCCTCGCTTTTGGAGTTTCTTTATCCAAGCCTTGTAGGTGAAGCAGTCGTCACTGTCATGTCTGGAGCGCTGGTGGTGTTTGCACCAGGCAGACGACTTGTCCTTTTGTCCGGAGTAGCTCAATGCTATTAAGGCGGAGTCAGAGGCCTTGATCTAGGGGTTCGTTGGTCCTAATGGCACAGGACAAGAAGTGGTGTTGAAGGACATGGTTTCCGACATTTTTGTACTGCAGGGTACAACCTTGATGACTTTTCAGTCCTATGATATCTCTCACACTAATGTAATTTTTGATATCTTGTTTGCTAAGTGCCTTATTTACAGCAATTGGCAAAAATGTCAATATTTAGGGCTCATAGTCATTTATACCAGAAATATATTTTCCAGGCAACCTATTGTTATAAGCCCATGTATCTGGACTGAGAAATTGACAATAACCATTAAGTACACAAGTATTTTCTCTATGTACAAGTATGGCTACATATGTATGCATAAGAACAAGCAGGAGAACAAAGGAGAACAGAGGAGAACAGAGGGGAAAGGTCAGAGGGGAGGAAACTTAGTTGATATTTGTACTAAGGAGTTACATAGAGAAGACATGGTTTTTATACTAAAGTCTGGTTGGAGTTCATACTGGAATATACAGAGATATCAGAGAAGCTATACTGCAAGCATATGGAATGGAATGGAGAACATGTGGTGTGGCAAAGGGTATGTAAGTTAGAATGAAGGGTCAGAGGAATGCTAGGTATGAACAATAGAAACTATACTAAAAAGAGTGTAACAAAAGAACAGTACTAATGGGGAAGGAGTCTGAGGCAATATCTGAGGTGGTGTGACCAAAGTCTGATGTGGAGATGACAAGTCTGAGGCAAGTTCTTAGTGGAATGATAAAGATGTACTGGAGGTATGATGGAGTAGGCCAGAGATGGGATCAGAGGGCAACTTTAGGGGTTAGGAGTGAATATAACATCTGTACAGATATTCATATTATGAGATGAAAACTAAAACATATTGGACTGATATTACATATACTACAATTGCACTATACTCATTATAGTCTTACACTATTACACTACATTAGTTTTACACTTTGAGTACACTTCTAATTCAAATTCTATTTTATACTATAATACAACTTTACTACATTTGTTTGATACAATGATAAGTAAACAAATAATACTTAGAAAATATGCCAACATAGAGGATTGAACCCAGGACCTTACCTAAAATGGTAATAAGCTGACACATTAAGTGCTGCTCTGCAACATAGCGAGGCACGAGCGGAGTTGGCAGAGCACAGTCTTTGGCCAAATCGGGGGAAGTGGTGGCATTGCTTTCTCTCTCCTGCCACTCCCTCACTCGTGGCCAGACTGCTCAGAGCTGCACTCCACATCGACTTTCATTCCTACGCGCAAGTTGCACTACCACACTTTCCTTCCACATCTTTCGCAAATGACTCTACACCCATTCACTCCTTTTCATGGCCGACCCAAACCTCGAAGAAGTCCCCAACTTCAGAGGCGACGAATATGCCATCATCCACAATGGTCTGTGCATGGCATACGAGGAAGATGAAGATCAGATCGTAGAACATCTCATTGCAGCCTGGCAAGCAGAGAGGAACACCAGAGCTGTGGCTTGGAACGCCCAACGAGAGGAGGAGGCATGGCAGGCTGAGGAAGCCACAATAGAGTGACGCCTGATCCGTGAACAGGAAGAACAGGCAGCAGCAGAAGAGGGTGAACGCCTTCAGATGGAAGAAGAGAAAAAGAAGCCCAAGATGAACACTTTCACCCCCGGCGCCAGCGTCCCTGACGTTCTCACCCTCCCACCCTCCCAGTATGCCCTATAGAAGCTCAGCACCTTTGACTACGTCGAGCTTTGGTACTTCTCACTCCCAGGCTGCCAAGATGCGGCAAGATACCACAACAAATCACAAGCTGACGACACCTTCGGCATTTCCAAAATTGACAACCATCTCACTGTTCACTCCATCGCCTCTGTCTGCGCCTCCAAGAATGCGCTTCCTGATCAAGACCTCTCCCTTCCCGATTTCCTCCAGGCTAAGAACTGCTTCCTCAAACATGCTAAACAAGCCAACTGGCCAGGCAGGAATCTCAACACCCTCGCGAAATTCTTCTGGTATCTGGAGACACACCCCAACCTCCAGTTACCCCTGGGCGTGAAAACTGTCCTGACCTATGCCTCGTGAGTCTGCCAGAACTGGCACCGCGAACTCAAAGCAGGCCGGGGATACGACATCTCCATAATCAATCACCGCCTCATGAGCTCCATCACAGACGAAGTCCAGGCGCTCGACAACCATCAAACGAAGTCGCAGGTATGCCCCTCACAACTTGTCCCTACCACCCGCTAACTCCTTTTCCCCCTCTTTCCCGTCTTCCCGTGTCCCCCGCTTCCTCTCTCTTGCTTTGTGCCCCAACCTGGTCATGCACAATCGCACCACCATGCAACCATGCTCCCCTGACCCATACGCAATCACGCCACGGTGCCACCGTGTCCTTACATCCCCCTACTCATGCAATCACATGGTTGTGCACTCGTGCCCATGCATCCGCATCACACGCAATTGCACCACGCCCTCACCACGCACACGATCGCACTGGCACTTCCCCATCATCACCGGCATCACCCCAGATGCTCGAGCTCGTCCAGCAGTATAATCCCACCTCAGGTTACTCTCGCCCAGTCAACCGTGGGCGCGCCAAATCTGACAACTGACAGCAGTGCAGGCATGGCAGCAGTCGGCGTTCAGCTTCTCCAGGTCCTGCCCAAACACACCAGGCGTGACCTCGTTCCCCTCCCCCTCACTGGCAGTGCAAGGTATCCACCTCACCCACTTCACGCTCGCCTTCATCCAGATCGAGGTTGGGAGGGCCTAAAGCCAAAAGCGGCAAATCCTCATGCCCCAAATGCTTAGGGCAGTTCCCACATGACGTGCATAACTGCCTTAAGGATACGCTCTGGGATGGTTCCCCCGCTCACTGCTCAAAAGACCATGAGGGTAACCTCATCAACCCTAACAGCCGAGCAGTTTGCACCAAGTGGCAGCAACCCTTTGGGTGCACCACCAAACACTCCTCCACCCTGCACAAGTGCTCCGGATGTGGAGACACCAGCCATGGCGCTCAAGCGTGCCCTAGAGCACAGAAGGCTTAGGGCATTGACCCCCTATGACCCCGATGCCTGGGAGCGCTGGCTCTTCACCTTGGGTCTGACTACCAGATACCCATCCATACCCTCCAGGCTATGCTTCGGATTCTCCGTCAGCATCACCAGCCCCCCCTCATCCTTCACGCCGCCTAATAACATTTCTATAGTGGAATACGGTGACGTCTTCAGTGAAATAGTGAACAAAGAAATGACCAAAGGTCGATACATAGGTCCATATGATAGACATTCCGTCGAGACAGTGCTCGGACCCTTTCAGACAGCCCCAATGTCTGTAACGACCTAGACTTTGAGTCGTGATGCTCGAGGGCAAGACAACGAATAACCAATGTTCAAAGCTTCAAAACTAATCGTTAAGTCTAAAGTGAGTAGATGATGATAGGGAGCGGTACCCTTAATTCGCACTCAAGCCTAAGGCGAGGATTGAACAAATGGATAAGACTATCATCGTAGGTACTTTACATGAGTTTAAATACTGGGAGAAAACGAGCACAGACCAAGCTATGAACTACTATGTATGGACAAGCGATGCTGCGTACATAGCCGTGCACAGTTGAGGCTGTACGAGTAAGAAAGTGGAGTCATACGATGAACCAATGGAAAAGAGAAGAAAGATCATACGATACGTTAGCCAATGAGGATGATGGAAGGGATGAAATCGTAACAATGTCCCTCGTGCCTAAACCAGGCAAGCCGGGCAAGTTTCGCTTAGTCCAAAACTTATCCTACCCATACAAACCCACGGACCACCATACAGCAGTCAACGATAGAGTAGATCCCTCTTTATTCCCAGCGCATTTTAGCACCTTTCACATTGTTTTGCTTCTCATCTCACGACTCCCTTCAGGCTCTGAAGCTGCAGTCAGGGACATCGCTGAAGCCTATTGAACCATTCCTTCTCACCCCTCCCAATGGTCCTCCCTAGTAGTTCGTCTTGGTGATGACAAATTCGCAATTGACACCTCCTTCTGCTTCGGGTTCGCACCCTCGGGGGGTATTTATGGTTTAGTCAGCAAAGCCAGAGCCGACATCCTAAGATATGCAGGAATCGGACCCATTGTGAGATGGGTGGATGACCACATCTTTTTCTGCATTCGTTGCGAGCACATCGACTCCACTAATGCAATGCAATCCAAACTGGCCAAATCCATCACTGAGGGAGCTGGCCGTATCTTGAAAGGAGGTCGCACATGGTTCTCAGGGGCTACACTCCCCAACAACACGCTCGAAGAATTTGATGAGGATTTCACCTTCCCCATTATTGACCTCTCAGCATCGTCAACCAGATCCGAGCATGATCTTGCCTTCTCCTATAACCTTGATGACATAAATCAGGTAACCGACTCTCTTGGCATACCCTGGGAAGTATCCAAGGATATTCCCTTCTCGACCAATCCCACCTTTATTGGGCTCATATGGGATCTTGATGCGCATACTGTAACGCTCACCGAGCATAAACGCCAGAAATACCTCACAGCCATTGCGGAATGGCGGGGCAAGCGAACCCACACACTACAGGAAGTCCAGAAATTACATGGCAAACTACTTCATGCGTCCCTCGTCTTCCCCACTGGTCGCCCTTACCTAACAAACCTTGAATCCATGCTCGGAGTTTTCAAAGACAGCCTGTTCAAACCCAGAACCCCACCTCGCGCTACCCTGCAAGACTTAGACTGGTGGCACTTCATCCTCTCCACCTCCCCCCTCCCCTCTTGCCCCATACCTGGTCCACATCCCATCGTCGACTTTCATGCCTACTCCAACACAAGCACCACCACTGGCATCGGTATTATCGTTGGCAACAGATGGCACACATGGCGGCTGCATCCCAGATGGCAAACTGACGGGCACGATATCGGTTGGGCTGAAAGCATTGCCTTCGAACTTCTTATCCGGGCCATCCTGGCAGCCAGTGCCTCTGGAGTTCATCTCCAAGTTTTTGGGGACAACATCGGAGTCATTGAGGCCTGGTTGAACAGCCAAAGTTGAAACCATCACATCAACGATGCCTTCAAGTGAATACATGTTCTTTTACAGAACGCTGGATGCCAAGTCCTCGCCCACTACATCCCAAGCGAGTCCAACCCAGCTGACCCCCCATCACGAGGAATTCTTCCCCCAACACATCTTCTATTTTCGTCACCAGACATCCCTGACGAACTATCACCTTTCCTACTTGAATACCCAAGCGCCTTATCTTCCTCTTCCAAACCCCTACCTCTTCCAACCCCTACCATTCACCACTCAACCACCTACTAGTCCATGCCCCATCGGGGCACAGGCAACGGTCCAACACACCCTCCCCAGGCACCAGAACTCAGCAATATCCCTCACCTCTGCCTCGCTCCGAACACTCCACCACTCCTCCCTTTGACCAACCTGCAAAGCCAAAGACCGTCTCCTCCTCTGGACCCCAACCAAACCCTGTTCACCCACGACACTAAGGCCCTCCTGTCAAAAGACAACATAGCTCGCATCTACCACATCATATCTCACACTTGGGCAGATAGCACCAAAGAAACCTATGGAACTGGCCTCCTCGCCTTCCACATATTTTGCGACTCGAAAGGAATCCCAGAGCATGAGTGTGCTCCCACCAACAGCTCCATCATCTCCACCTTCCTATCCACCCTGGCAGGCTCCTATTCCAGCAGTACCATCTCCAATTACCTCAACGGCATCAGGGCTTGGCACATCGTGCACGGCTTAGACTGGCACCTAAACAACACTGAAGTCGAAGCGCTGCTCAAAGCCACATCATCTCTAGCCCCTCCCCACTCCAAATGCCCCCCCAGAGAGCCATACACCACGAACACTCTAGCCATCATAAAAAACCAACTCTCACATTCCTCCCCCCTACATGTCACCATCTTCGCATGCCTCACCACAGTGTTTTATGCCACCGCTCACTCCAGAGAACTCACAGTCGGAACTCTGCACTCGTTCGGCCCCTCAATGCACATCAAGCCCTCCGACGTATCCATTCAACATGACTGCCAAGGAAATCTGGTTTGAAGCTTCCACCTACCAGTCACCAAATCCGCTCCCCACGGCGAGGACATCAGCTGGGCATGTCAAGAAGGCCCATCGGACCCACACAAGGCCTTTGACAACCACATCGAAGTAAACAACCCTCCCCCCCACAGCCCTCTCTTCACATACTGCAAAGGAAAGGGTCACAAACCTCTCACCAAATCCAAGTTCCTTGCGGTCCTCGCAGAAGTGCTGAAAAGGGCAAACCACCCACTGTTGCAGGGCCATGGCATATGGATTGGTTCCACACTGGAATACCTGCTCCGCAACGTCCCTCTCGACATCATCAAGGTCAAGGGCTGCTGGTCCAGCAACGCGTTTCTCACCTATCTTCAGTGACAGACACAAATTCTTGCTCCTTACATTCAAGCCATACCTAGTCTACATGAAAACTTCCTGCAACTCACCCTCCCCCCGGTACAATAACACAGTGAGTACTATTCGCCTCCTATTTCATGGGTGTGCAGCTCTCACTGCATGCGTCGTCGAACCTCAGCGACTATCACTTGGGGAAGCAGCTCATCCACCGCCCAGATTGCCAGAGCTGGACAGCACTTTGTGCTGCCGCCCACACTCTCTGAATCGTCTCGCACCATTCCTTTATTAATCCCTCGCTTCACATGTTGCTAATTTGCCTTGTACTACATACTACCAAATTACAATGTTTTTGGTTCTCCCGTTACACCCCACAAGCAAGAACAAAGACACATAGGACCATTACTAATATAAAGCATTGGATATATATGACTACATCTTGAATATTGATTGCACTTTTTACTACTCTTACCTTTTTTTCTATGATTTCCTCTTTTGTTGCATCATGACCTCCTTGTTCCCCCCCTTTTCTATTACCCCATCCCCATCCCCCACTTTTCCCATCACCTCCTCATTTTCATCTTTTCTCATCACTCCCTCCTTATTACCCCCCCTTTCCCTATCACCCACTCCTTGTCTTCCCCCCTTTTCTCATTCCCCTCTCTTCATCCCCTCCTCCTCATCCCCCCCTTTTCTCATCCCCCCCCTCTTCATCCCCT
>JBBPSU010000253.1:0-16269 GCA_038093755.1 Tylopilus microsporus | reverse complement strand
AATTAAGGGTACCGCTCCCTATCATCATCTACTCGCTTCGGACTTGACGACTAGTCTTGAAGCTTTGAACACTGGTCGTTTGTTGTCTTGCCCTCGAGCGTTACGACTCTAAGTCTAGGTCGTTACAATACTCAAGGTTTTTGTGATCTGTACAGATCTCGAAAGAAGCTTTTCCTATAAGGTGTCAAGTCTGGGTCCTCCGGAGGTAAGTCCGATGAGGTCCGAAGTTATCTGAGGGGTTTCAGGGTTCTTTAGTGTAAGGTGGACCGGAGGTCCAACAGAGGTAAACAGAGGTGGGTACTTGGCGGGACTTGGCACAGGACTCGTGTGTCGTGCCCTTGTCATACTTCGTGTCCCAGATTTCAAAGGAACAAAGGTTCCAGGTAAAGGAGATGTTATGATAGGTAGGAGACAGAGGAGGAGAACAGAGGAGAGTCAGAGTGGAGGAAACTTAGTTGATATTCATACTGAAGAACTACATAGAGGATACATGGTTTATATAGTGAAGTCCAGTCGGAGTTTGTACCAGAATATACAGAGATATCAAGGATGCTCAGGCTATACTATGAGCATATGGAATGGAATGGAGAGCATATGATGTGGCGAAGGATGTGTAAGTTAAGAATGAAGGGTCGGAGGGAAGCTATGTACGAAGAATGGAAACTATACTCTAAGAAGTGTAACAAAAGGTAAGTACTAGTGGAGATGGTGTCCAAGGCAGTGTCTGAGGCAGTGCGAACGAAGTCCGATGCGGAGGAGACAAGTCCAGGGCAGGATCTTAGTAGAATGATAAGGGCATACCAGAGTACAGCAGAGTAAGCTGGAGATGGGATCAGAGGGGGACGTTAGGGGTTAGGAGCAGATATGACATAAGGTAGTGATGCCATTCTTTGAGAGCACAAATGACTGCCAAGAGTTCTTTGTCATAGATGTCAAATAGATAAGTAGGGTACCTAGTACATATGCCCTCATTAGACTAGAAGTAGTACAAAGGACATCCGGACATAGTCCATGATAGTCCGGAGTTGGTCCGCACCAGACCCTGCAATGCACTGCACCAGACTTGGTACATCCATACCAGATACAGTCTGGACCTTATGTAATAAGGCATGCAGATGCAGCAAGGTCTTCGCATACCCTCTTGGGATTGCTTAGATGCTTAGTAGACAGGATATATACCAGGGAAGCCTCCTGATGTAATAGAACAAGTCTTTCTGTCTCACACCCATCATCTGTGCTCGTCCCAACCACCCAGGTAAGTCTGGTGGCCTTTCCTTGCAGACACATGCTTTGCTCAACAATAGATCAGATAGTTTTGTTCTGTGCTGTCAAAGGAATGAGAAATAAACATGGTTGGCCTCCATAAACCATCTTCTCCTTTTACCAATAATACTCCTCCAGTAGTGATATCACTAGTGTCAGTTTCTACTTGTATTTCTTTTTCTTGATCTGGATATGCAAGAAGAGGTGCTTTGGTAAAGCATTCTTTAAGATTGTTAAATGCTTTTTCTTGTTTTGGTCCCCATATGAAAGGTGCATTTTTTTTGGTTAGATCATTTAGGGGTCTAGCAATGTCAGCGAAATTGGCGATGAAGTGCCAGTAATAATTGCAAAGACCAAGGAACCCTTGTACTTGTTTAAGTCAGGTTGGAATTGGCCAGTCAAGGACACCAGCCACTTTAGACTTTTGCATTTCAACACCTTCTTTTGATATGACCATTCTGAGAAAGTCAACCTTTTTTTGCTCAAAGTGACATTTTTCCGGTTTGACATAAAGATTGTTACCACGCAGCAGCTGGAGGACTTCTTTGACAATCTTTCAGTGTTCTTCTGTTAGCCTTCCTTTGGTGAAGATATTGCAATTGTCCATAAAGATGATGACGACTGTGTACATGTTGTTGAAGACGTCATTCATCATCTGTTGGAATGTAGAGGATGAGTTTGTCATTCTGAAGTACATTACCAATGGTTCGTAGGACCCAAGTGGGGTGACAAAGGCTCCTTTCCATTCATCTCCCTCTTTGATGTGTATGTTGTTGTATCCCCATCATAGATCCATTGTGGTGAAGAGATCTGCGCCTTTGAGTTGATCTATTAACTGAGGGATTAGTGGTAATGGGTAGGCATTTTTGATGGTTTCGTCATTGAGGTATCGGTAATCAATGACCATACACTTTTTACCATCTTTCTTTGGAATAAAGAATACTGGTGATGTCTGAGGTGATTTGAATGGTCAAATATATCCTTTCTTGAGTTCCTTTTCAATGAATACTCTAACTTCTTCCATGTCAGCATTTGATAGGGGAATAATGTGACCTTTTCTTGGTTCAAAGTCTTCTCTGAGGTTGATAGTGTGATCCCATGGTTTCCTGATCGGCATTTGTTCTGATTTATTCTGTAAAAAGATGTCAAGGTAATCGTGATACTGGATGGGTACTTTTTCCTTAAGCCCTTTTTTAATTGCTCATTGAAACATCAAAGATGGAAGTTGATCTTGTTGATGAACTTTCATTGACTGGTACACCTAGAAAATGTTAGTTCTTTTTGAATCCAATCAATTTCTGGATTGTGGCATTCCAGCCAATCATATCCTATGAAGAGTGAGTGTGTTCCTAGGATAGTAATGTAGAAATCTGCATATTCTGAATGTCCTTGAATATCCAATAGAATTGTCACTTGATGAGTGATGCTACTGATAGCTCCTTCAGAGCCATCAGCATTTGTAACTATTATTGGGTTAGCTAATTCTTGGAGGATGAGATTGTTACATTTGCAAAAGTTTAAATCAATAAACAAGTTTGATGCACCAGAATCTAGTAAGGCACCAACTTTTGCTGAGTTCCATCTGGTGGATGTTCGGAATTATATTCTTATTTTTACTGTGAATTGTTGTGGAGTTGAAGGATTTGAGATTTGAGACAATATTTCTGTGAAGCAATTAGTCATAGGGAAATTAAGCATGTCTTTGGATGCCACACTTTCACTGAAAGATGCCCCCAAAATAGAATCTAGTGTGCATAGTATCAGGAAATTCATCATCAGTATATTCCTTTAGATCACGAACACCTTTATTGTTCATAATCACTTGGCTTTTAAAGCCTCCTATTGCTTAGTTTCTACTGTGATCCTGTCTCACCAGTAGGCTTCTGCTTCGCTGGTTACATAAGCAGTGTTGTGTGAAGTATATCTGGCTTCTTCAGCTGCCTGTACTTGTCCTTGTCCAAGATCTGAGGATCTCACATTTGCCTTCTTTGGCTTCTTGTCATATCCCGTCCTAACCCTAACCCTCCAGACCAACTCCAGACCACTCGCTCACAAACTCTGAGGCTTTTACGCCTAGGACTTCATTTCCGCCCTCTGGACATCCTTGATTCTCACTTATGTACTTATGTTTCTCCTTTTGTATTAGTTCCGCTTCCTTCTTGCTTCCGAACCTGTGCTCGCACAGCTCCAGCTATCTTAACCCCATACTCTGTCTTACTCAGATTCCACCTTACTCATATCCTTACACATGCAATGTTTTCCATTACTAATGCAATGTCCACGCTCCGTATATATAGTTCCCAGTACATAGTCATTAGCTTTAGCTTTGATATCAACTTAGACAATTATCCTCTGTCTTCTGCACTCCAAATTCATCTTCCTCTCTGTGATCCACCAAAGTCCTAGCGACTCCAATTGACCTCTGACTATCTGCTCCGAAATCTGAGGCACACGACCAAGCAAGGGGGCAGCACATAAGCTGAACCCAACACCTCATTCCGACCAGAACTCCGGAGTTCCAGAGTTCATTGGAGGATAAGTCACAGTCTTAACACTTCTTGCAGTTTCAGGCGATATGCCCTACTTCTCCACAATTGTAGCATGTACAGGTATCACCAGTGTACTGCATTCCAATCTCCATAGGAGCTCTGCAACCAGGCTGTGTTCCTGTGGCTGTGAACCATGGAGGGTTTTGGCTTGTCTGATTGTTAGGACCATGACTTATCCTCCGATGAACTCCAGAACTCCGGAGTTCTGGTTGGAATGAGGCATTGGGTTCAGCTTATGTGCTGCCCCCTTGCTTGGTCGTGTGCCTCGGATTTCGGAGCGGATAGTTGGAGGTCAATTGAAGTCGCTAGGACTTTGGTGGATCGCAAAGAGGAAGATGAATTCAGAGTGCGGAAGACAGAGGATAATTGTCTAAGTCAATATTGAAGCTAAAGCTAATGACTATGTACTGAGAACTATATATACGGAGTGTGGACATCGCATTAGTAACAGAAAACATTGCATGAGTAAGGATATGAGTAAGATGGAATCTGAGTAAGATGGAATACAAAGTTGAGATAGCCGGAGCTGTGAAGCAAGAAGGGAGCGGAACTAATACAAAAGGAGAAACATAAGTACATAAGTGAGAATCAAAGATGTCTGGAGGGCGGAAGTGAAGTCCTAGGCGTAAAAGCCTCAGAGTGAGTGAATGAGTGGTCCAGAGTTGGTCCGGAGGGTCGGGGTTAGAATGGGATATGACACTGACCCTGGGAAGAATGATACTGTCCTTGGTAAGGTTTTGGGGTTTGGGCTCCCCTAACTGTGCCTTACTCCTCATGGATTCTCTCTAGGACTTTCTCATAGTTGTTGTAGCTTTTGTATAATTTGTCATAGTTGTCTTCATTGATTTTGCAATGGAGAGAGACCTGCTGATAAGTAGAAAATCTCATGGCAATCTTAAGCAGATGCGATGCTTCCCTTTCAGAGACCTTTGCTTCTCTTTTGAGGATATCGAACTTTTGGAGGAAGTCCGATGTAAGCATTGACCCTTGTCAAAGTGCTTTTAACTCTTGGTATGATTGGTGCTCGAGAGTTTTGATCTGGAAGAATTTCATGATCTCTTTCTGGAGGCCTGACCAACTGGGCCAAGCCAAATCTCCATATTTATCTTCTGCATCATTGTACTGTCTTGTTCCCTTGTCCAGGTATTTTTCCATGGTAAGTTGGGCGAATGGTTCTGCTCTTCCTTCTAATCAAAGTAGGACCACTGTAGCCTGTACCTTATCCAACTTCCAGGTTTGAGCTGAAACCCATAGACGTATCTTTGTCCACCAGAGATGGAACTTCTTTTTGTCCCCATCCCATTTACCTGGTTCCACTATCTTTTTAATGGCTTCTTTCTCTTTCTTAGTTCCTTCCTTCAAGGCATCGATCAATGCTGCCTTAAGATCTTCTATATCAGATGTGTCTCTTCCAGACATTGTTGCTTACTATCAAGTATCTTTCAACCTGATTCTGGGCAAGTCTTCTGATGTATTGTTCAGGGTGAATATCATTTCTTCGTGAATAGAGTGTAGATCTTCTGAGGCAATGTCTTGCGCTCAAGTAGGTAGTCTTATCCAAGTGTAATGACCTAGACAGAGTCGTGACGCTCAAGTAGGTAGTCTTATCCAAGTGTAACGACCTAGACAGAGTCGTGACGCTCAAGGGCAAGACAGCAACAACAAGTACCAGTGTTTGAGACTTCAAGGTCAGTTGTCAAACCTGAAGCAAGTAGAAGGGATAGAGTAGGAGCAGTATCCTTAATTCAGACTCAAGTCTAGAGACAAGAGAATAACAAGTGGATAAGACTCAGTGAGGCTATTCGTACTGTACATGGGGTATTTATACCATAGACTATCTAGCATGGGCCAAGCTATGCATTACTATACATGTACAAGTAAGGCTGCATACACAGCTATGGCTATGTAAATGGAAATGGTAAAGGAAAAGTGGAGTCATAACAAGTCCAATGAGAAAGAAAAAAGAAATCATATGATCACTGAGCCAATAGGATAATGAGAAAAGGAAGAAATCATAACATTGAATATAGGAGTAGGTGTTCAACCCACCTGCATCATGATATGACAATATCAAGAATAGGCCATGTGTGAACATGTCCCATGCAGAGCTGTGTACATCACAAATGGACACAAGATACTTCATGAAGGGTGGGATTTCTGGATTCAACACTGGAAGATCCAGGCAGTTCTAGCATTTCACACCATTCTTCAATACATTCACAAACTCCTTAAGAGTTCCTCTCTCGATCTGAGTGCTGTAGTCTCAGCTTTCCAGCACTTGCTGGAATAGCTTGGAGTGTCATTATGCACCTATTGTGACACAACATTCAGGTTGTTGGTTACCATACATGATGCAGGCTGCTTTACTAACCTTGTCATGACACCTCCTGCATTATAGGGGGCCTATAATATTCTGTGTCTTCCTTGCAAAAGTTCATGGTGTCCTTGGGCTTCCAGCCCTTTACTAACACGGCAAGTCCCATGACAAGTGAAACAAAAACCTTGTATTGTATTTCCACACCTCATTTTGCAACTTCTGCTGCCAGACTTGTCCACTTTCTGGCCATTCTCCAAGCCTCAAGAGTGGTGGTGCTTCTTCTTGGTTGCATGGGCTGTTGGGAGCATTTTATAATTCACTTCATAAATGTGTCAAATAAGCTTACCATAAGGAGTGTCAAATTCTGATGGAAACTGTGAATGTTTGTTGGTTTGCATGGGGATGCAGGTAGATGATCCAGCAGAATTTGGGATGAGGCAATAGCAGAGATAGGGTCATTGTGAGCAGAATAAGCTATGTAGGTTAGATATTGAATCATGTAGTTGACAGTGATAGTGACTCACAGCCCTGCAATGCTTGTGGGGTCATTTCTGATCTGATTCCTAGTTGAGAGGAAATAGAAGGTGGAGTGGGTGTATAATCATCAATATCTAGAAATTTTCAAAATGGATTAGTCAATGTAACAATGACAGTGAGTGAACAAAGGTGAAACACTATCAATGGACATGTTGGCTTTTCTTGCACAAAAAGAAAATGTACCAAGGGAACCAACAACAGGCTTTGATTGCAATGAATCAGCAGTGTTATCATTTGGCATATTGAATGAATTGGGCCTTAAAGACAGGTGCTGTTTTGAAAGGTTAGGAGGATCTGTGCTGTGAACCGATGATATAGTATGTTCAGTTCTGTTTTCCCCCACCTCAACTCACTGCTCACTGTCAGTCTCAATGCTCAACTCTGGTGGCTTACCTTGTGAAGGAAGTTCTGCATCTGCATAGAACCTGCTTTGCTTCTCCTGACTGAGGAGCTCATACTCTGTTTGAATGTCCACTTCCTTCACTATGTTGTCCATTTCATCAGATCCTTGAAACACAACACTAGCAGGCAACTCAATATCAGAGTAGCTCACATCTTTGTCATCTGGGTTGCACAGTCGATAAGTGTTTACTTGCAATGCCTATAGTGCTCTTAGCTCAACATAGAATCAAAGTAAAGTGAGATATACTCACTTTGATGAAATCCATCATGGCAGCTATGACATCCTCCTGAATGGCGATCTTTGGCTTGGAATTCTCAGTATCAAGTTCCTTCTTCCAACCAAGTTTGCAAGCTGACATCACTTTGATAACACTTTGGAGCTCTGAAGCCTGCTTCCTTTGTTGGTTGAGGGTCTTCATGAGGTGCAACTCCATTTGGATATTGTAAGCATTGTCAATGGCATCAGGATTTGGCTCTAGGTGGTCAGGCCAAACAAATGAGAGGGAGGATTTACCTTGGTGCAGACCACTCTGCACCAAGGTGGTGTCCTGCATATGAATGAAGGGTGAAGTAACAGAAGCCATCCAGAGATGAAGAGTAGCAACAGCACTGTCTGAATCCCGAAGGAGATGCTTCTGGTAAAACTGTATCATGGAATGAGTTTGTATTGCCATTGCACCAAGCAGTTTCAAGTTGCAAGCATGAGAGCTGCTGCCCCTACTCTGCTTGGTGGGATGGTATGGGATGAGTGTCTCTCTATGGAAACCCCTGGTGACAATGATATCCTCATAGGCTGAGGTGTGGTTCCAAACTTTGCCAAATTCCAGGGCATGGAGAGGATTGGATTCACTATGTTCACTTTTTTTCAGGATTGCCAAAGCATCATCCAACTCCCTCTTCAGGCTCTTCAGGCACTTCTCCTACAACTCCTTCAAGCTGCCATTCTAAATGCAAGGTAAGGTTTGCCCTTTCACCCTCAAGTTCCTGTGTTGGTTCTTGATGTTTGCCTTGTTGTCATTTTCTGCATCCTTGTCTTTACTCTCAAGCTCCAACACAAACTTCTCGGTCTCCCCATTGTCAGTGACTTTGCCTTTGTTTTTGTCGGCCTTCTTGTCCTCTGGGAAATACTTCATAAGCTCGGCCTGCAACTTGGGAGAAACTGGGATATTGACTTCAGTGAGTTTCTTCTCAAGGTGGAGGAATGTAGCCATGTCAGTAAACACAGGTAGATGATCTGATGGCACATTTGTCAGCAATAATATGAACAGATGCAACGTGAAGCTCACCTCAGAGACTGCAGATTTGCACTTTGCTGCCTTGAAATCAGGCCAGCTCAAGATGGCACAGATCATGTCTGTGGTGGGGGACCCAGGGACCCATTCATGTGTGAATATGTCAGCCGTCCATGTAAATGGTGACCACCAGGAAGAAATCTTTTAAAACCCATTTAATATTGTCAATAAGAGTTGGCGAGAAACCAAACCTCAGTCAGGGAGCTGGAGATATTACCAAGCATATATTGTAATGCCTGATAACATGAGCATGTCATGAAAGGGAATACTAAATAATCTCAAGATGGTTGACCAAACAATGGGCTTAACAACAGCCATGCCTTGGGGGCTGCCATCTCCATTGCCTTTCAAACTTCTTCTGGGAGAGCCTGAACCGCTTTGTCACTGAGCTTTTCAATTGCTATTAACATAGCATTGCAAACATCAAAGCAGTAATTTGAAAACACTGAAGCATTCTTTGGTTCCTTCAGGTTTCCAAGACAAAGTATAACATTTGTGGCTGCACCAAAATGTTGCTGGAAGGCATTGCCAATCATGCTACAATGGTCCTTGGTCAAGGCATCCAACCTCAGCTTCACAAGCTCAAGTTTGTGAAAAATCTGCCAAGCTGCTGCACATCTGTCATCCATCATCTTTGCATCCATGACCAGTTCTTCAATTCTCATGTAGTTTTCCTCTCTGAATTTGACATTGTTGAATCCCATACACAAGCAGTCTTCCAACTGTTTGAACATGTAAGTGAGTATCTGGGGTGTATTAGCATCTCATAAGAACTAATGAATTTAATGATTTATGCCTCCATAAGATGCAAACATATCATTGTTGAACTGGACAAGCTTGAACATGTCATTGTTAGGACTGTAACTTATCCTCCGATAAACTCCAGAACTCCGGAGTTCTGGTCAGAATGAGGTGTTGGGTTCAGCTTATATGCTGCCCCCTTGCTTGGTCGTGTGCCTCAGATTTCGGAGCAGATAGTTGGAGGTTGATCAGAGTCGCTAGGACTTTGGTAGATCACAAAGAGGAGATGGATGTGCAGTGCAGAAGACAGAGGATAATTGTCTAAGTCGATATTGAAGCTAAAGCTAATGACTATGTACTGAGAACTATATATACAGAGTGCGGACATCACATTAGTAACAGAAAGCATCACATGAGTAAGGATATGAGTAAGATGGGATCTGAGTAAGATGGAGTACAGAGTCGAGATAACCGGAGCTGTGCGAGCATAGGTTCAGAAGCAAGAAGGAAGTGGAACTAATACAAAAGGGGAAACATAAGTACATAAGTGAGAATCAAAGATGTCTGGAGGGTGGAAGTGAAGTCCTAGGTGTAAAAGCCTCAGAGTTCATGAGTGAGTGGTCTGGAGTTGGTCCAGAGGGTCAGGGTTAGGATGGGATATGACAGTCATCATGTATATAATCATGATGGCCGCCCACCTCAATCTTGTATCCAATAATGGTCCTGACATAGTCCTGGGATAAAAGATTGAAATGAATGGTATTGGTGCCTTTCAATGTAGAGACAGGATCAGGATGGTATTCATTTGAGTTTATCATGGCCATCATTTCCTGGTATTTCTGGATAAGACCCTCCTCTGGATCCTCTCAATAAGTATACTGTCTTTTATTTTGTGACAGGAAAAGTCCCAGCTGCTTATTTATTGGTTTGACCTTGATAACCCAGGCATATAAGAAGCACACTAAACAGACAAATCAACAAATGAACACATGCCTTCATCATAGAGAACCACATCCCATTGGCCATCCAAGGTGAGAAGCTTTTCCAGATTATCCATATGCACTGTCAACTCATTCTTATACTGATTAACTTCCTCTTCTGTCAATGTGTCATGAGGCTTGTTGTAGATCTTCTTGAGCTGTCACTTCACTGATGTATGCTCGGTCCTCTTTATATCTACCCATTCTTTGAGAGTCTTCAAATGGTGTTGGCTGCTCGCAGCATGAATCATGTATTGCTCTGGGATGTCAGCCATCAGCTTCAGTAGTGAAAGCTATTCCTCCAGGTCCAGATTGTTTGCATATGTTCCCTTTTTACAATATTCTTTCTTGATGATGAGTGGTATGAAATGTTTCACATTGAAGCATTGGCAGCCATTGACCACAAAGGACTCCACTAGCCTTTTCGCCTCAGCCAGCTCTAATTTCTGTTTGTTCCAGTCACCGAAATGTGGAGGCCTCTGTGTGATATTGAAACATGTGTATCCAATGATAGCTCCATGTGCAACTTTTTTAAGCTGTTGTACCTGTGTGGCTTTCACGTCCAAGCCTGTATATGCAGTGTATTGATCAAGAGGGAGTCTATCAGCTGTTTTCTGTCATGTTATACACCCTTGTATTTTGTACCACTCCCAATTTTATGTTTGCACACCTTGACCATCTTGCTCCCTGCCTTCCTGGGCATCTGGTGTAGTCTTGGGTATAGTACTACTCATACTAGTATTTGGCCATCATACCGTGACGAGCTGTCATCATCCCACATGACCACTTGCACTTTTGTTGATAAATTGATCATTGGAGATGGTCAGATTATACCACTTGACTGCATTGGTGAAAACCCAAGTTGCTTGTGTGACCATGTTGGTTTTTATGATTGTGTATGCTAACATGCAGGAGATCTGCACTGACACAGTGGACCCAAGGATGGGTAGCACCAGCCCAACAAACACACTATGATAAAGAACCAGATCTGGGGCATGACCCCATGGTTATAGGGACACAGCAGGCAACCCTTTGAACCCAGAGAGTTGGACACTCACACACAAAACTGTGGCTGATCACACTGACCAGCAATTAAAGATCACGATAACAGCAACATCTTGGTAGTAACATTCCAGATGAAGACCAGGCCAAGAGAATGCCTCTTGTTCACAAATTCCAACATGACCTGGTCACACATCTTGCAGTGATCAATCTTTAATGAACTCTCAAGACCACTACATATCATTTAGACATGCATTGGCATGGTCTCACCCACTGCAGTCCATCAGGTAACATCTAGAATATGCATGATCAGCACTGACATTATGCTTGACATTATCACTTACCATAACACATCTAGTGCAGTCCTTCCTGTGTGATTTGCACTCAGGCAGCACCATATCAATGGGCACAGCTACTTTGTAGCATCTAGATAGAAACACACCTTGTCAGCAACACAGTTTCCATTATAACATATAGAACACACATAACATATAGAACACACATTGCCAGTATCACTGTCACAGTAGTCATCACCACTTACCCTGTAGCATACCCAGCATGGTCATCCCCACAACATCTAGAACATGTTGTAAGAAAGATAGTCAGTGTTGGAAGTGAGTATAACTTGTCCTGGGGATTCTGAAAAGGAAAGAAGAGAGAGGGTTTGCTCCAAACCTTTCTCAAGCATGGGCAAGAGAATCCAAAGCACATGAAAAATGGAATGGAAGTTTGGAATGGCACCAGATAACATGGAAACAGACATGGAAACAGATGGGAAAGACAAAGAAGACAAAGGAAAAGGAGGGGAGAAACAACTTGGAGATGATCCTGCACATGGGCAGGTGACCTTCAGACTGCAAGAAGATATTCTATTCATAGCTAGACAAGCTCTTAAGTAGGATGTAGTATTGGAAATACTACATGAAAACTTCCAGGGACCCTGTCATCCCTGTCAGATATGAATGAAAATAAAGAGGGCTGCCTCTATGGTATGGCAGTGACAGTGGCGTGAGCCTAGAGCCCCAGCACATGATGTCCAAAGTGATATGAACAATAGCAGTGAGTCTGGATGACCTGGACACAGATTAACAGAACAGAAACTGTAATGACCTAAGCTTAAGTTGTGATGCTCGAGGGCAAGACAACAACAATCAACCAGTGTTCAATGCTTTTAAAGGCTAATCATCAAGCCTAAAGTGAGTAGATGAGAGTAGAGATAGAGTGGTACCCTTAATTCACACTCAAGCCTAGAGCGAGAGGTAAACAAATGAATAAGACTAAGGAGTATGGTAAAGTACATAGGTTTATATACTGGAAAGAGAAGGGCACAGACCAAGCTATAAACTGCCTAGTAAAGATGAGTGATGCTGCATGCGCAGCTATGCGCAGTCAATGCTATATGAACAGATATGGTAATGGGAAAGTGGAGTCATATGCAATCCAATGAAAAAGAAGAAAGAGATCATATGATAATTAAGCCAATAGGATGAAGAGAAAATGGAGAGATTGTAACAGAAACAGAATGGATGGACATGGATTGAATGGATTAGGCATGGAATGACCCAGAACGATGTGGGATGACAACCCGGAAACCTGTGAAAGAGGGGTTCACAACCATAGAGAGTGACGAACTCCTACACCCGAGGGGGACTTAGATACTGACTGTCCTCAGTCAGTCCTATGACTCAATGACATGATGGTGACTGTGACCTGGAAATGGATGCATGGATGATGAGGTGCAGCAAGTGTGTTCCAGAAGACATATGGAGTTGGTGACAGTGGTATAGGATGGCATGTGCAATGATTTGGAGTGTGGATGGGGGAACATGAATGCAATGATGCTTGGATGGACATTGTCAGACTGGTGACTTGGATGGATAGTGCAGATGTCAACACAGTCGACTAGCAGATGTGAGTGCAGATCTAGACATGGTTCTGGATGATGGTATGGGTGAATATCATTGGGTGACTTGGAAGGTGGTACAGATGTCAACACGGTTGATGGAAGCAGCAGTGAGCATGGCTATGATTCAGATGACAATACAGGTGGATATCATCAGATGACCCAGAAGGTGGTATGGATGTCAATGTGGATAACAGCAGTGGTGAGCATGGATATGATCCCAGATGATGATACAGATGGGTGTCTATGTGGAAACAGCAGGTGTGGGCCTCTAGCATGGAGGATACATCACAGCACTGCAAGGGGTCTGGAATGGATAAGGTTGGCATTGCAGATGATGTGGGTAGATGGTAGCATGGTGCCTTCATCGTGGTTGCATCTATGGTCTCTGTCTATGTCTGGAATCTGTGTACAATCCCTGAAGAAGGGTGGAAAGAAAAATGCAGATAAGAAATGAAAAAGAACTTGGCAACAAATGAAAATGAAACCCAAAGCAACACAGGCTTTGCGAGGTTCCACTCGGCTTGTCTTTGTCAATCGGCTTTCTTATTCTATACCTGCAGAAGTGTCTGGGAATGGGCATCTGGAAATTGTGGATCACTAGAGGTGGTACTTTGAATAAGGTGTGCCATGTCCTGGGCACATCAGAAGAGCAGAAGGGGTGTAGGTATGGTATTCCAGACATGTAAACAGGTGTGGGTGAATGAATCCACAACTCTGATACAGTAAGTACTCAGAAAGGTATATGAGACACAGAAGATGGTACTTGGTTTCTGATTCATCTCTGTAGTGTTCTATCCTGTGATGGACAGTGAGTGAGTAATCAGCAGACTCTGGATGAATACCAGGATGAAACAAATATGACCAGATGAAAACTGGTGGGGAGAGTAGACATGGATCACAGGATGGAACAGATATGTGGCATGAGATGGATGCAATGCAGGTCTCTATGATGGAAGATTAGTAGTAATTGACATGGATGAGACAATGGAGAAATGCTGATTGTTCAATTGGAAAACGAGAAATAGTCCAGATAGACATGCGAAAAATCATATGCAAAACCAAGAGTGCACACTCTCTCCTGAGGGGGACTTGCCTAATGACCTCCTGGTCATTCAGCAATGGTACAGCAGAAGGGGAGAACAGATTTCTGGATCAAATGGGTAAAGTCTGGAATGTGGCAGGTAAGCAGATGTCACAATAGGGGGTGCATAGAGGTTATCCTGCAGCAGATGTAACAAAATAGGTTGCATGACCCAAACAATTAATTTGAATGACAATATGTCCAACCCAGATGACAGAATGACAAAGGGGACCAATGGTATGGGCATGGATGCTGATGTGAAAGGTAAAGGTGGGTGCAAGTACCTGGAAGAAGGGAGACAAACGCAGGATGGTGTGGATGTAAGGGAGGTGATGGTGCCATAATCAATGACACCATCCGACTCAAAGTATGACTTGGTGTTATCAAAGAAGGGATCCAGCTCATCCAGGATCACAAAACTGGGTGAAAACAAAGATGAGGGCAGCAAATGTATAGCGCTTCGCTGCTCCACGAAAAGAGACAAAGATGATGACTCAGCATCACCCTCTGGGATATGAAGTGGTTCCAGATTGTCCAGAATGGCAATAGTAGGTTCATTTGCAACCAATGATGACAGTGTGTCAGTGCAAATGGGAGAAGGGGAAAGTGGCTTGGATTGTTCAACAAGTGACATGATAGGTCCAGCCCAGTGTCTGGAAACCTTGATCATGTCCAACAACGGTGCAGCAATGGCAGCTTTATCTGTGGAGAGGAATAGTATCTGTGCTCGGTTAGCAGATAATGGTTCAGGTGAAGGAGGGGAAATGGTCATAAGCAGGTAGGAGGTCTGATCCTCCATGGCATAGTCAGCTCGGTATGATGCCCAAGTGGCCTGTAAGTAAGCCTGGAACTCCAGTTTGACGGATTCCAGCATGGATGGGATAGCCTTGGCAACAGTGGGTGATGGATCAAAGACATCTGGCACAATGTCCATGATCCTGGATTGGTTTGATATATCCAGAACCGACATAGATGGAGTCATGTCCTCCTCAGCAATGCTGTAGACATCAGTGGTGATCAACACAGATGAAATGAAGGGGGCAGATGAATATGACAATATTTGCACCACTGGTATGTGTGCAACTGGAGTCTCGGTGGGATGGAAACAACAACCTGTAAGAAGAAACCTAGCGGCCTCTACAATGTCATGCATCAGGTATGGGTCATCCAGATAGATGTCCAGATGTATGATCTGCAGACACTGCTGGAGATGACTTGGACCACTGAGTGGTTCTGGAAAACCACTAAGATAAAGTAAGTCACACTTATGGATGGATACATGGTTTGAAGTAAGGAGTTGTATGGATACATGGGTAAAGGCTCAGCTGTACTCCCCTAGATCATCTAGGGAGCACATCAGTGTGACCTGGTAGTCCTGGACCACCCAAGAGAGGTCAGTGCAGCTATATCGGTCAGTAAGTTCATATCCCAGATAATACTTTTTAATGGCGGCAACGAATGCATCCCAGTCTGGAGGGTTCACAGACAATTCCAGAAGCACCTCCCAGAATTCTGCATTGTCAAGGTTGGCATAGTGGTTGGCGAGTCAGATCTTGTGGGCGATGGTGAGGTTGGCATGGTCACTAAGGACTTCAATGTCATCTAGGAATCCAGAAAGCTCAGCAGCTTTTCTGGTGAACAGCAGTGTGTTGGCAGAACCACACATGGGCAAGAAGAATGTGGCCATGGTGTGACATGGCACAGAGCAGATCTATCAGATATCAGTGACAAGGTGAATGGGAGAAAGTTTTGAGCGGTAAGTGCTGAGATATGGAATGAAGTGTCCTTCTTGACAACCTAATAGAACCCCTCACGGTGGGCTCCAGTTGTAAGAAAGATAGTCAGTGTGGGAAGTGAGTATAACTCGTCCCAGGGGTTCTGAAGAGGATAGAAGAGAAAGGGTTTGCTCCAAACCTTTCTTGAGTGTGAGCAAGAGAATCTGGAGTGCGGGAAACATGGAACGGATGTCCAGAATGGAAATGGATAACATGGAAACAGAAACAGAAATGGACACAGAAACAGACATGAAAACAGACATGGAAACAGATCTAGAAACAGACATGGAAACAGATCCAGAAACAGACAGAAACAGACACCCAAAAGAGAAAGTCCAACACACGCGCCGTCTACACTCCAGGCAACGTGAAATCGGGATAATTCGGCCAATTGCCAAGCCCTGCCGGATCACCCCCAATACGC
>JBBPSU010000252.1:0-16288 GCA_038093755.1 Tylopilus microsporus | reverse complement strand
CAAGTATTAAACTAATCTAAGGTTTTTTTTCTAACATTGTTGTGTGATATGGTTTGATTGGCATTAAAATAAGAATTTAGTAAGATGATCTAGATGTATTCTAGAGTGAACTGGGAGTAACTGGGAGAACTGGGAGCAGTCTGGGAAAGTTCTGTACAGGTCTGTACAGAGCTGTACAGATACATAGCCATCTGTACAGACCTGCACAGACACAGCCATTTTGTACAGACCTGCACAGACACATACTGTCTATACAGATCTATCCAGAATGGACCAGTCTGGGGGTTCTAGGGCTCTGTACAGCTCTGTACAGTACTGTCCAGAACAAAGTGATTTGCTGATGTGGGGTGGACGGAGATGCTTCATCAGGAAGCTTGGGGTGGGGAGGACAGGAATCATGTCTTCGAATTCCTTGAGGGATGACAACATAGATGATGGTTTATGAAGTCCGGAGGAGGCGGAGTCAGATAAAGAGTGGACGCGCTGGTGGGTAGACCTCCGAGTATGCAGTAGAAGCCAACGCGACTTTACTGCTGCATAGGTAGGACGGAGGGTGGATGGGAGTGGGGACAAATGGAGTGCGGAGGGAAGCAGAGTAGTGGAGTGACCAGATGCATTAGGTCTGATGGAGGTAATGCACAATGAGAGTTAACGCAAACTTATCATAGCACAGAGTGGGGGTGCGGACTAAGCGCGAGCGGACTTGGGACAGTCCTGCGCTTTGTGACCTTCAAGGCCACAGTAGAAACAGAGGCGGAAGTCAAAACGATGCTGTCATTCGACAGAGGAGAGTTTGCCATCCGGACCAAGGTCCAGATGCAAGGAAGTGTGTGGGTCGGGGGTGTCGGATGTGTTGGATGTGACAGAATCAATGTCAGAGTCCTGATCATCAGAGTTGTCAGAGGTAGCGGGGAGTTCGGAGTTGATGATGGGGTTGGAGGAGGGGTCATGAATGTCGGAGGTGGACGTGGATGTGGATGTGGAGGGTGCGGATGGGGTTAGAGTGGACTTGATCTGTGAAGTGGTGTTGGCGCAGTCTAGTTCAGACCTGTGTTCCCAATAACGTGCATCGATAGACTGTGCGAGATAACGCATTTCGGATAGTGTCTGGGGTTTGCCAACACAGGAGATTTCATCCTGGATGCAGTCTGGAAGTCTGGTATAGAAGATGTTGCAGAGAGCTCTATCTCCATATCCATGGACTTGACAAGCTAAGCGGTTGAAAATGACCACATACTTGTTAACACGCTGGGAATCGGACATAAACAGATTGCGGAGTTCATGTTCCACGTCACCGATAGGGTCGTAAGGACTGAAATTCGTGCGGAGTTCTAGGACAAATTCCGGATAGCTGTCCATCCAAAGCGGACGGAAAGTGGAGGGGTCAGATAGGAGGAGGTCCAGCTCAAACCATTCTAGGGCCATTCCTATGAGATAGGACTGTGCAAATGTGACTTTGGCGTGATCCGACCAGAAAGCCTTTGGATGGTCCTAAAAGTTCAACTCGCATTGAACAAGGAAAACCCGGAGTTTGTGAGGATCTTTCCCATCAAACTGGTCAGGTCTGCAGACCTGGGAACGGGGGGTGGGATGAGCGGAGGGAGGACAAGAGGAGCGAGCGAGCTTTTGGATAGCGATCGCAAGCTGAGACAGAGTGTTGTGGGGGTAGTCATCTTCAGAGTCAGACTCGTTTCCAGAGTCGGAGGCATTGGAGGGATCACCTCCTGAAGGTTCCGGAGCGTGACAAGGGATTGGAGTGATGGATTGATGACTTGCAGAATGAGGTGCGGATATGGATGGTGCGGGAGAAAAGATGCAATGGGTGGAGAACCCATGGAAATCATTGACGACTTCCGGAGTTCGTCAATAAGAGCTAAGGATACTGAGGGAGTGTTGACGAGCAGATGTGGAGAGGCTAGGAACTGAGCCAAAGGCATTGCTTAGTGAGTGAGAATGCATTTGAACAGTAATGCAACTTCAAGCAAGTGTGAGCTTCGATATATGTACTGTTAAGACTGTGACTTATCCTCCAATGAACTCTGGAACTCCGGAGTTCTGGTTGGAATGAGGCGTTGGGTTCAGCTTATGTGCTGCCCCCTTGCTTGGTTGTGTGCCTCGGATTTCGGAATGGATAGTTGGAGGTTGATTGGAGTCGCTAGGACTTGGGTGGATCATAAAGAGGAAGATGAATTTGGAGTGCAGAAGACAGAGGATAGTTGTCTAAGTCAATATTGAAGCTAAAGCTAATGACTATGTACTGAGAACTATATATATGGAGCACGGACATCACATTAGTAATGGAAAACATTGCATGAATAAGAATATGAGTAAGGTGGAATCTGAGTAAGATGGAGTATGGGGTTGAGATAGCCGGAGCTGTGTGAGCACAGGTTCGGAAGCAAGAAGGAAGCGGAACTAATACAAAAGGGGAAACATAAGTACATAAGTGAGAATCAAAGATGTCCAGAGGGCGGAAGTGAAGTCCTAGGCGTAAAAGCCTCGGAGTTTGTGAGTGAGTGGTCCAGAGTTGGTCCGGAGGGTCAGGGTTAGGACGGGATATGACACCCTCCAGGAACTTGCTTCACATTCCCTGCTGCACAACTTCCTACTCTGGGAAGAAACCCTATCATTATCCTTAGAGCCTGCCGCTCTGGTCTGCTCTTAGCTTGCCCTTGCTACCTATGCCTTTGCTGCAGCAATGAATGTTGTCACTGCAGATTTCAATTCCCTAGTTTCTATGATGTCTATAATGCTTTTGGCAACATTGACAGTCTCCTGAGGAACTCTTTCCCTCCAGGAATGTTCATACAATCAGATGATCAAATCTGATCAGTAACAATCTACTCCTACTTCAACTCATTTCATTGAAAACATCCATGGACTTCATCATGCTGCAAGACATTTTGATCCTGGACCTGGACATGGATAAGGAGGATCAGTTCCTGAAGGTCTTGTACCTGATGGATGGCCAGGAAACCCTGATACCCCAGGACTCCATGGATCCTACTGATCCTTTTTGGAGTCACTATGCCGGACACAATCTGTAATGACCTAGACTGAGTCGTGACGCTTGAAGGCAAGACAACAACAACAATGACCTGTGTTCAAGACTTTAAGGCTAATCATCAAGCCTAAAGCAAGTAGATGAGAGAATAAGAGAGTGGTATCCTTAATTCCAACTTGAGCCTAGGAGCGAGAAGAGAACAAGTGGATAAGACTGCTGTTATGGTACTGTACATGGGGTATTTATACCATAGGCTACCTAGCACAGACCAAGCTGTGAGTTACTATATGTATACAAGCAGGGTTGTGTGTGCAGTCAAGGCTATGTAGATGGAAACGGTAAGTGAGAAGTGGAATCATAACGAGTCCAATGAAAAGAAGAAAGGAAATCATACAATCGATGAGCCAATAGGATAATGAGAAAATGAAGAAATCGTAACACAATCTGGACAAAGATATTGAACCCCTCATCTGCATTTTTCCTATCCATCATGTCACAGCTCCTCTCCCTGCATATGATGAAATCCTATCTGATGAACCTCCTTCCTATCATTCCTACTCCTGCTTCAATCCTGGATGTATTGACCTCTTTGAACCTCTTGATTCCTGTCAGCTCACCTACCCTGTCACTATTGGTCCTGAGGCCTGCATAAACATTTCCTATGCTCACTTTACCTTTGCTTACCACAACCAGGATGAAACCCTCTTCTCTATCTATAGCTCTGCAGGCTGGGCACCTCCTACACCAACATGGGACTCCATTCCGGATGCACTTGTCCACTTCCAAGGTTTTGAAATCTTGAGGGCAGACCACCTGCCTTACTGCAATGAGACTAAAGAAATCCTGGAATCTATTAGACCAGGATGGCTCAATTTGGATTTCAATTTGACCAATCCAAACAACAGCACCTCTACTCAACATGAGTGGAACAGAGAGTTCAACTGCATCATGAGAGAGCAGTACCATAAATCACATCCTGCTCACTGTATCTTCTAGATGCTCCTTCAAGTTGTTGATCCAGAAACCTTTGGAGTTGCCATCAATTACTATCAAAACACAATTCACTATTCCACTTGAGGGTATTCTGTGCTTATCCAGGATATTGCTCACCATTGTGAAACAGGAAATGTCAAACCCACTTACAATAACTGTGCAATGTCAGAGTTAACACAGATTCTCCCATTGACTCACGACAAGGCAGAAACATTCTCCATATGGGAGAAGAAAAAGAAGAACCTGGTGAAGAACTACTTGCAGATCTTCCATCACAAGCAGGACCTTCTTGGAGTTGGAGATCTCAAAAGAGAAATCCCCTTGTGGTGGCCTATGCCATCTCATCTAGGAGGTTGCTATGCCAGCAACAATAAATAGGACATCAGAGATGAATGAAATGAATACAACAGGTCTGGTTTTTCTTGGAAACACTTGTATGCATATTCCAGTTATCTTTCTTGTATAAATACATCTGAGATGTCTATTCCCCACATAAAAATGGGAAAAGACACAGTGCTTAACCTGCACTACTTTAGACCTCTTTGGTTCTTAGCTCTCAAGACTATGCATACTTCCTCTTCAGAAACATATGGTTTAGTATATACTGCTAGGCCTTCTGGCTTAATAAAGATAGATGTTCAAAATGGACTCACACAAGGAACTGGATTTCTACTTGGATCCAAAGACACCAACCACCATATTCACCTATAAATGCAGCAGGAGAATCTTCTTTCAATCTTTCAATCTTGAGTTTACCTCATAGATGATCTCATTCAATCTTTTTGAGCAGATACTTTTTATCTAAATGGCTACCATCCTCCCTAACACTTTCAAAATTGATTCTACCACCTATAGTTGCCTTACCAGGCTCTTTGGAAGTGCTGACTGGTCTTCATGGGTCACTGTGATCCACACTCCTCTCTTCATGCTAGATAAATGGAAATACATGGATGGGACATTTATCTACAATGCCTAACCACAGGCCGATCAAGTCCCATGGCTTATCATGGATCACAAGATCATGGGCTTCCTTGTCATGACATATATGTTTGACATTCAAAGGTTAGTGGTTTGGGACTATGTCCTTCAAGCTGCTATATCTGTGGCTGCTGGTCAACCAGCTATTCCAGCAGTTTCCTATCCATTGCTTAAAAGAGCATTTTTTCAACTCCTACAAAGCATGTATGGAGATATCAGAGCAGCTGGGATCTACCATCTGTTCAAAAGGATGATTGACTACAAGTTCTATTAAAAATACAAGAATGAAAATGGTGTTACAGTCACCAAAACTGTCGGAGAATCCATTGCAGATCTCCAGTCTTTCTTCCAACAGATGAACACTACAGGAGCCAACCTGCAGGATCAACTCCAGGCCATGTTGCTTATGGCAAAACTCCCCTATTCATTTTATCCTATGGTTTCTACAGCCGTTCAAACCATTTCCTTTGCTGACCTTGATGTATTGGTAATCATACTTCATATTGGTATGAAGAACTCTCTTCAACAATCCTTTTCCCAACAACTACTCTCCACTCATATAAGCTCTATTGAGCACAATTCCTCCATCCAATGCATTGCAGTTATGCAGAGAGGCCTGCCACAACATCAATGGCAGCCTCAATACAACCAGAGCTACCACTTCCAATCCAATCAAGGATAGTGGGATCATGAAGTACCAAGGGGATCTGGACCTAGGGGTCACAGAAACGCTCAAGGCTGTGATAACAACAGAGGAGGAGGAAATTGAGGACATGGTCATGGTGGTAACCAACAATGTTCCACCAACACACCTGCATATAACCACTTCCACAGCAATCAGAACAGGAAAGGAAAAGGTCACACAAATGTCACAGATGGCAATGAACAAGCATACCTGTTCAACTTCAAAATGACTGGAGTTATAGATGAAAACAGAGACTCAAATATGAAGTTGAGCTTAATGAAGGAGGAGAAATCAATTCATCCACAATCACACAAGCTGGATGGCAACACCCTGCTATCTATTGGCCTGGAACCAGTTATACCCTTTCAGACCCTCTCGGACCTTTGGATTTAGGTGCTTCTGGATCTTCTTTGGCACTTCCCAGCTCATCTAAAGATTGGGCCACCATGGTGGAAGAAGAAGAGAATGGAATAGACATTGCCAGTCCTTCCAATGAAAGCCATAAAAAGCCAAGTTCTCAGATACCCCCAAAATCTAATGAACATATTCCACAGTCATTGACTTCCTCAAGTAAAAAAAAAAACTTGTGGAAGAAACCCAAGAAGGAATCAGAATCCTTCTATGGAGACCACTAGAGAAGAGTGGATGGTATGTGGAAGCAATTCACTGCCTCTTTTACACATGCTCCCAATGGTTTTGTACTAGAGTACAATGATTGGAATGATAATTATGTGGATGACCTCTACAATGAGGACTTCTGCTCTGCTTATATGATTGGAACTGAGACAACTCAAAAAGAGTTTTACAGACACCACTGGCTTGTTGACAGAGGATGTATGGATCACATAAGTTCATATTTAGAAGATTTCTCTGATCTTGGAGATCAAAGAAGATTTGTGAAGGTCGCCAATGGTAAATCCATTGAGATGATTGGTCCTAGTACCATCATTTTACAACAACCTTTTGATAATCAAAAGCCGATTCCAATCATGCTTACTTGCTGTTGGTATTCCATTGAAGCAGCTCACTGCTTGCTTTCTACCAATAAGCTCACCAAACAAGGTTACAAGATAACCATAGACAAACAGACCAAGATATGGGATAAGTAAGGAAGGTTGATGATCTGGGCATCTGCCTCATCACCATCCAATATTCTTTACTAGTTTTGGTCCACACTGATCACTCTAGAAATGTTGAATATAAACTCCTTGCAGGAAATGGATTCATATGATCTATGGCACCAACACTTTAGACACTGTTCCTCTAATACTCTTTGACATGCTCAGACTAATGTCTCTTGACTTCCTAAATGGATATCTGGACTTCCTACCATGCCTTTGAACCTTTCTCCTTGTAAGGGCTATGCCCTTGGAAAGATGCATGAATGTTCTTTTCCAGCTTCTATATCATGTTTCTCCTGAATTTTGGAACTATCATGTGAGTCTTGCTCTAGAGCTGGCTACATCCTCATTTTCATTGATGACTGCTCTGCTTTTGCTCTCCTTGCCTTTATCCATACCAAGGCTGAGGTTTTTACACATTTCAAAGGCCTTGTTTACTGGCTTCAGAACCACTCTGGCCTTATCCTTGCCTCTCTACAATTGGACTGAGAAGGAGAATATATATCACACGAGTTTCAATTGTTCTTTGCGTCTTGTGGCATACAACATCAAAAGATTGTACCCCATACTCCACAACAAAATGGTTGTGCAGAATGATTCAATCGAACCATTATGTAAAAAGCAAAAGCTCTGAGACAGCATGATTGCTTATCAGAAGGGTTTTGGCAAGACACTGTTGAAACAGCTCTTCATATACATATATAATCACCAACCTATGCATCATCATCAATGGAAGACTTCCATTAAGATATTCTCTGGGAATAAACCTGATGTATCCTACTTCAAGGTTTTTGAAAGCAAAGCCTACATTTTCATACCAAAGGATCAGAGATCAAGCAAACTCTCTCCTAAAGCTGAAGAAATGACTTTTATAGGCTATGAATAAGGCACTAAAGAATGGAAGTTTTGGTCCAGGAAATGACATTGCATTGTCATATCATCCACTGCCACTTTCAATGAATTTTCCTTTCTGCATTGTTCATGAACAGCTTGACATTCAGTCCCCTATTCCTCTCCAACAGATAGACAATGAAAATGGAGAAAAAGAAAAAAACAAGATGCACCTGCTGATGAACCAAGAAAACAGGATAATCCAGATATTGAAATACAAATCAATAATCCTCTAGGAAATCCACCTATTCCACCTGGTGTTGATGGTTCACAACAACCTCCACCAGAACCTCCTATTGATTATCAACAACAACCCTTTAATAGAGCACAATCACAATCAGCTCTACCTCCCTCTAAATCAATTCATCAAAGAGCAGAGACTAGGAATCTTCCAGTCAAATAATCACAGAGAGATCCTAAACCAAGGATTTTACCAGATAATGCCTATGGTAATAAAAAGGGTTTGGACATCGAAAAGGAACTCCAATAAAAGGTGTCAAATCAGGAAGCAAGTCTGATATCTCCGAGCTAGTCTGAGCACTCCTGTCTAAGTCCAGAGATCTCAGCCAGTAGGACTTTGCTCAGAGTTGACATTGGAGCTACAGGACTTCACTCCGGAGCTTCGGACTTTCTTTTATATCCTTTTGGGGATTGCTTAGAGTCATACAAGTGCATCTCTGCCCATAAGTATAAAGTCTTTGAGTCTTTTTCAAACTTCTCAGTTGTCTTGCACCTCCTTGGGCAGCAGCTGAGGTGAGCACCATTTTACTTACAGTACCTTATTATCTCTAATTCATGTAGTGGGCATCCCTGCCCCTTACTTAGCTTGACAAAAGAAATCTTCAGAGTTGACACTGAATGATCTTACTAATGAGGAAGACAATCTAGGACAAATGTACTCTTCATCCTGGATACAACATCACATGACTGCAGCCACCATTGCTGTTGGCATGCCAGTACATTATAATGATATCCTCAGACTTCTGCCCAAAGAACAACAAGAATGGTGAAAGTCAATGGAAGAAGAAATACAGTCTCTCCAAAAAAGAGATGTATGGGAACTAGTGGATTTACCTCCAGGTTACACACCCATCAAAGGGAAATGGGTATATATAACAAAAAGTGATGGATGAAAGAAGTCTCACTTTGTAGCCAAAGGCTTCACACAAATCTTTGATATAGACTTTGAAGAAAACTTCTCTCCAGTTGCAAGATTTGAAACCATTCAACTCCTATTAGCCTTAGCAGCTCTTGAAGATTGGGAGATTGAAGCACTGGACATCAAGACAGCATTCCTCTTTGGAGAACTTGATGAAGAAATTTATATGGAACAACCTGAAGGATTCAAAGTAAAGGGGAAGGAGAATAAAGTTTGTTGATTGAAAAAAGCAATATATGGACTCAAACAAGCAGTGCTTGCATAAAGCCCTGCATCAATCCCTCCTTGACCAAGAATTCTATTGATCACATCTAGATTCTAGTGTCTATATTATAGTGTCTATATTAAATTCAAAGAAAAGTATTTTATTTTATTTGTTGTCTATGTTGATGATGCACTCTTCATGGGTAGCAACAAACACCTCATCCTCGAACAGAAAAAGACTTTCATGAAACATTGGAAATCAAAAGATCTTGGTGCTACCACAGAATATCTATGCATGCACATCACCTGAGATTGCAAGAAACACATCCTGAGACTTGATCAATGCAAATACATTGAGAAAGTTATCAAACGATTCAATCTTGAAGATGCCAAATACTCACAAACACCACTTCCTTCTGGATACACTCTGAAACCGAACAATAAAGAAGTTGATCCAAAACTCCGTCAACACTACCAGTCCATCATAGGATCCCTGCTATATGCAATGCTTGGCACATGCCCTGACATAGCATATTCTGTTATCAAATGGCCAAATACTCTGCTAATCCTTAATGTCTAAGTCAATATTGAAGCTAAAGCTAGTGACTATGTACTGAGAACTATATATATGGAGCATGGACATCGCATTAGTAATGGAAAGCATCACATGAGTAAGAAGATGAGTAAGACGGAATCTAAGTAAGACAGAGTTCAGAGTCGAGATAACCAGAGCTGTGCAACGAGAGGTTCAAAAGCAAGAAAGTAGCAGAGCTAATACAAAAGGGGAAAGATATGTATGTAAGTGATAATCAAGGAAGTCTGGAGGGCAGAAATGAAGTCCTGGGTGTAAATGCTTTGGGGTTCATGAGTGAATGGCCTGGAGTTGGTCCAGAGGGTCGGAGTCAGGATGGGATATGACAGCAAGGATCACTATCAACATGCTCTTTATATTGTATGCTACTTATGTGGCACAAAGGATCTTTGCATCCAGTACAATTGCAATCAGACACAGGTCTGATTGCTTATTCTGATACAGATTGGGCAGGAGACATTGAAACATGTCAGTCCACAACTGGTTATGCAATCTTCTTGGCAAATGGTCTTGTTTCATGGTTATCAAGACACCAGAAAAGGATCACTCTTTCATCTACAAAAGCAGAGTTTGTTGGGATGACAGTGACCACTAAACAACTTTCTTGGATCTGTAATCTCTTTTGAGAATTTGGATATAACATGGCTTGTCCTATTCCCCTCAATGGTAACAACCAAGGCTTTAGCTTTTTAGCCTCTTGTCCTGCTCAAGAAGGAAGAATAAAACATATGGATATTTCAGATCTTTATGTTTGTGAAGCAGCTAATCTTGGGGTCATCAAAATTTTCTATGTCCCTACAAAAGATCAGCTTGCAGATCTTTTTACAAAGAACATCACTTGGCAAAAGTTTGAAGAGAATCATTTAAAGATCAATCTTATTCCCTTCATCAAATAATAGTGAGGAGTGTTGAATCAGTAGTATTATATTTCTGCTCTTCTATTACTAAGCTACCGATTCAGGAAGAAAGGTCTAGATTCTCTTATCTTTCTTATTCATCACACTATCCATTTTACTCATCAGAATGAGTCAGCTATTACTTATCTCTGACATCATAGATAGTAGTCCTTATTGCTATAGGACAATAAGTATAGTCCTATTACCTAATCTTCTATGATGTTCTAGAAGATTTCCATACTCTACTATTGGTACAATATGTACAAACAATAGATAGACACTATATAAGACTGGGTCTTATACCCAGTCAATGTAAGCTCTTTCCACACTCCTGAACTTCCACTGTTTATACTCCTGAACCTTCTCATCTACAAGAGTAAGTCTCTAGTAAGTCTCCTACTCTTGACTCATTCCTTTGTTGTACTGCACCATCGGATATCAGAGATATTTCCAATAGAGGGTGGTCAAATGTTTCAATGCAAAAGTGCCCACAATAACCTAGTTATGGCTCAAGTGCTAGTTTATCTATGGAAGAGAACATGTCTTCTTGTGTCATACAAGCTATGAATGAGATGGCAGAGGGTTTCACAGTGCGAGCAACAGCAATGTTGTTCTGAGCAAGTGCCTCCAATGCAATTTTTGAGACACTCTTCTTGACCATGATGATATGAGGTCTCAGCACTGCAAGTGGGACATGGCATTGTCCTTGTGGCAGGTGGTAGAGGAGTTCTCAAACCTCAGGGTGGAGGTTAGGGAAGTGAAGCAGGAGAGAGAAGAAAGAAAGGAGAAAAAGAGGAAAAAAGAGGCAGATATAGATGGAGAAGAAAGGAAAAGGGAAGGAGAAGGAGACAGAAATGGAGGCAGAAGTGGAGGTGGAGGTGAAGGTGAAGATGGAGGATGTGGAGGGTGAGATGGAGGAAGAAGTAGAGTAGGTCTGCATGTATCAGCTCAAAAGGCGCAGAGGCCTGCTGTTTGTTCTCTAGAACTTGAAAGGAGCGATTTGGCATTTTACCAAGAGCACATCCATGACAAGAAGTCTTGGACTGCATTGGGCTTATGTCCAGGAATTTTTGCATATGTTTTCTTGCCTTGGACAACACTTCTAGAGAAGGATGTCCAAATCATTTGTGTAATGTATTCATATCAATTGTTGCAATGAAAGCATTGGCTGATGAGATGCATGATGCCTAGATAATGAACATTGTATCATTTCAGTGCCAGGGCAAAAATGAGGCAATTGGAGTATTTCTATCCTAGAAAGTGAGGTTCTAAGAGCATCTGGTCAGTGACTAGGACAGGTTGTAGTGGAGTAGATCTCCAATGGAGATGAGGTGTCTAGTGAGGTTAGGGATGTGTAGGACATTTTCTAATTGGAGTATTTGCTCCTGTCTATTAGGGTTCATGATTCAAGCTCAAAGTAAGATCTGATTCCGATGGACCATTTGTTGTGAGTTGTAGCTGTTTGGACAGTGATTCTATTGTTGGCTTTCTTGTAGCTCACAAAGTCATTGATGCAATGATTGAAATGGCTTGATGCACTAGAATCTAAGATCCATTGTATCATTTTATTGGAACTCCAGGGTTGTTCCAGCTTTTTACAATGTGTGCACAATGTGTAATTGTCCATATGAACACATGTATATATATTAGCTACTAGCAGATCAACTTGCTTAGCAGCTAGACATGAGTACAGAAAGGAACATCACAGAGTGTCAGTGTTCGAACTGTGTGTGGAAGGCAGATAGACTTGCCTAACTTTGAGGTCCATAGCCTCAGTATTGAGTTCATCTTTGAGGTAGTACATCTCTGCACTCTTGACCATCCGCTATCAGACAAAGTTGAGGCCATGATCCTCCTGGCAAAATTACCCAAGGAGATGGATTTTATTGCACACAGCTTTAATCAGTCCACAGGTGTTAAGTCCTCCAACACCTCCACTACCCCACCTGGTCTTTATGTGCTCACTGTAACAAATATTGAGCAGGCTGCCATCCTCCATTGGCAACAAATGCAATCCTGCAAGCATGGTGGAAATTAGTCCAGATGAAAGGAGTCCACAAATAAGATATCCGCTGTAAAGCAGAAGGAGCAGGATCCTTAATTTTCCGCTCAACAAAACACCAATAAGACTGATTCATCAGACAACAACAAAAGTGTAGGAAAAGACAAGGAGAACTCCATGTCTGAATGCAAGAAGAAGTGCAATAAGTGTGTTGCTGACTGGAAGAAGAAGAAGGAGGCACATCTAGCCTCACTCACTGATGCATCCATCATAGATCCACACAAGTTCATGCATACTCCCAGTATGGCTCATTATGGACCACCTGCTTTCATGCAAACCCTTGCCATGTTCAACCTTGCACACTCCATGGACGTTCAACCAACTATGGAAACAATCCAGACTCTTGAGTCCCTCTTTCCTCACACCCCCACTGACCTCCTTAGCACAGAGAACGTCATCATGCACTCTGATGACACTGCACCACTGGAACCCAAGCATGTGTGTCTTTATGACAGCATCACTCAAGCACCTGCCCTGTCCTTTGATGAGGATCAGGAAGACACTGTTTCCCTCAGAGATCCCTTGCCTGAGGACAATGGATTCCTTCAGGAGTACCTAAATGAGTGTGAATAAGGCAATGATTTTGGAAAAAGTGGGGGCCAGGTTGGGGTCACTGGGAATAGAGGCATCCAGCAATTGCTTAAACTCTGTACATTCCAGCTATGCCTGGAGTGGCATATTTGTTGCAGAGGGTACTTCACATGTCTCCAGCAGTGAGACAGAGAGAAATGGACTGGCAGATAGCTGTTATGATTCCTTCCTTTATTCTATTGGCTTATTGATTGTATGATTCCCTTTCTCTTTTTCATTGGACTTGTTATGACTCCACTTTTCCTTTACCATTTCAGTCTACATAGCCTTGACTGCACATAGCTCCACGTGCAGCCCTACTTGTACACATATAGTAAGTATACACTTGGTTCATTCTGTATTCTGAGCCTTTCTAAGTCCAACATTTTGTTCTTGTCATGCTTCAAGTTCCAACATTATCAAGGGTTCCCGTTTTGGTCATGATGGTATGCTATGCTAAAGATAACATAAGGTGGTTGGGAATATGATAGGGTGCAAGGAAATTCATCCCAAGGGATTCTGGGTGATTTCCTATGAGTAGGAGGATGATGCTCCATGTTTCTAGGCACTGATGGAGGGAATCTGATGTTTCTAATGCATGGGATGTCAAGCAGAGCATATATCTGCGAGGGAAGGCTACCAGATTTACCTGGGTGGTGTGAGAGAGGCACAGATGATGGGAGTGAAACAGAGAACTTGTTCTATTACATCAGGGAGGCTTCCCTGGTATATATACTGTAGTCTAAGCATCTAAGAGATCCCCAGAGGGTATGGGAAGACCTTGCAGTATCTGCATGCCTTATTACATAAGGTCCAGACTATGTCTGGTATAGATGTACCAGGTCTGGTGTAGTGCATTGCAGAGTCTGGTGCAGACTGACTCCAGACAGTCACAGACAATGTCTGGATGTCCTGCATACTACTACTAGTCTAATAAGGGTGTATGTACTGGGTACCCTACTTATCTATTCGACATGGGGAAGTGTAGAAACACAAATCTGGAGAGAGGATGACAAAGAGAGAGTGTAAAACCAGTGGGGAATGTCATGAAAGATAGTAGGAAATGGCCCAAGATGAGGTGCACAGACACCTGACTGTACAGAGACATGAGGATGAGAGAGAGACTGGAAACACAGATTCCAGATATGAACAGCAATGGTTCTGTCGACAAAGACAAGAAAGATCATGTGCACAGGCAGGAGATCTTCAGATGGAAAACAGGAAGATATATTTTAAGTTTCAAGGACAAGGCTTTATAGTCTCTACCCAGACTGTCTGACTTTATTGGAAATAACAGAAATGTCCCTACAGGTTGCACTAGGGACTGTCTAGCAATGCCAAACTAACAAGGGGTAGTCCAAAACAAGTCAAATGGGCATTGACCAACTGATCTGGATGTGAATGAATGATAAAACATAAATCTGGGATATCCGAAGCATGGGAAACATCCAGATAAGAATGGATAAGAATGGATAACTCACAGATCACACAGGACAGACACAGACAGCAGAGGGACTTTTGAGGGACATATTGGGGAACACCTAGAAACCTATGAAAAGACTCTCTACAACTGTAGGATCCACTGGACTCTTACAACACATGTGTAACCTCTGCCTCAAGAAACTTGCAGAGGTAGACAATGACAATGACAATAACAACAATGGCCATCACTCTGTCGTCTTGTCATCTATATTGCCTTTCCCTGCACACCAGTTTGGTTCAGATTCTTTCACTCTCATCCTCGGCCATTACCCTCAATCACCCTTTGTGTAATGACCTAGACTGAGTTGTGACACTCGAGGGCAAGACAACAACAACTATGACCAGTGTTCAAGACTTTAAGGCTAATCGTCAAGCCTAAAGCGAGTAGATGAGAGAATAAGAGAGCGGTATCCTTAATTCCGACTCAAGCCTAAGAGCAAGAGGAGAACAAGTGGATAAGACTGCCACTATCATACTGTACATGAGGTATTTATACTGTAGACTACCTAGCACAGACCAAGCTGTGATTTACTATATGTGTCTAAGTAAAGCTGCATGTGCAGCTGTGTGCAGTTGAGGCTATGTAGGTAGAAACAGTAAGAGAAAAGTGGAGTCATGATGGGTCCAATGAAAAAGAGAAGAGGAATCATATGATCAATGAGCCAATAGGATAAGGAGAAATGAAGAAATCGTAACACTTTGCAGCATCACAGCTGTTTGGGTGCACAGATGAACCCTCAATCTATATTCTATTGCAGAAACAAAACACTTTGTGTCTCCTTTCAAAGACTCCTCTGCCAACACCCCTTCTGAATGGGAGCCTGTTTGCAATTCTATTGCACCATTCCACAGCACCATCACAGAGGATGAAAGGGACTCCACATCACTTGCTTAGCAACAGAATCAAGCATATATGCCACCAACTGCAGCCCCTCATAGCAAGACACCTGTCAATTTTCCAATCACTGTTCCTGTAAATGTTGATCGGCCTGTGACTGGTAGGATGATTCAGTTCCCACTGAGTTCTCCAGAGCACTACCCTGGGCAAGACAGTCTGGTCATATATGGGGCAATGCAGCCCAATTTTTCACCTATTGAGGGGTGGTGAACATGACATGACTCTATTGCATAGGTTGATTATCATCAATACTAGGCTTTCTGCTAAGAACTCCTTGGCTGTTAGATATGCTTAGGAACTCAACCTCATTTCCATGTTCCATCTCCACATCATGTTGTGCCAAATGCTCACCCCTGAAAATACTCCCAACCTCAAAGAGTGGGAAGACACATTACTCAAAATATCCCTTAGCATTGCTTGTGACCACTCTTTCACCACTGTCCCTTACCACCAAGGTGAGGATATGGATGTCCATTGATATGTCAAGATTAAAAAGATCCCAGGTGGGACTCCATCAGACTTGGAATACATTGACAGTGCAGTTATCATCAAGAATGTGGCACACCAGCAAATGCTAAGATCACAACATAATCCATGTGTCATGCTTATCATGTTCCCTCTTGAATTCCATTTCATTGAGGGCCAATATGCCCACTTTGGCCAAATTCTTCATTACAGCCGTTTTCATTTTGATGTGGAATTCAATGTTGTGAAAGTTGCGCCTCAGACACTGCCGGGATAGGACCCCAAACT
>JBBPSU010000250.1:0-16328 GCA_038093755.1 Tylopilus microsporus | reverse complement strand
TCATAAGCTGGACATCGCGTTCAGTCCATTTGCAACTTGAGGATCCTTCGTTAGTCCTGGGTTCTGGTCTGCCAGAGAGTCCTTCCATGAGGCTGGACTGAAGGGTTTCGAGGTGATGAAGAAGTGCATAGAGTTGTTTGCGAACAAAACTGCATGGTGGAGGGGGAGGTGTAGGGTGTATGGCCAGCATGGTATGTACAAGAGAAGGTTTCTGAATATTTCACTCTCCGATTCGTCGGCATGCCCAAGCCAAAGCTTCGCACTCTGGATCAAACATGTACACACAGTGGATGGGGACTTTGATTTTTACCGTTCTGGCCCTTAGCGCTTTGCGAGTCATGTCCTGGATGGCGCTTGCGAGCTGCATAAATGGCTCAAAGGCCAGCGGAACTTCGTTGTTCGGATCTTTTTGGTCCCCGAAGAGATCATCGTCTTCGGGTGTATGCTCCGTCTGATCATCAGGATCATCTGGATCATCAGGATCATCATCACCATCTCCACCGCCTGGCACAGGAGTGTCAGGACGACAATCCAGAGGGTCGTAGAAATCATTGCCCCCTTCTGGAATTGCACAAAGGTGACTCTGTGTGGAAAAGGCGCTCGGACCCAATGGAGTCAAAGGAGAAAGCGGAGCGTGCAACGTAGAAGCTGATGGCTCTGCTCGTTCAGTGAAGCTGATAAATTCGCCAGGGATGCTGTGAGAGCTGCCGAAGGCAGATTGCAGGACATCATCCTCGCGATGAGAGGCTGAACAGGGAATATGTGTTAGTGTTGCCATACTTGAAGTACTCAACAAGTGTGAGTACGAATATACTGTCAAGTCCGGGTCCTCCGGAGGTAAGTCTGATGAGGTCCGAAGTTATCTGAGGGGTTTCGGGGTTCTTTTAGTGTAAGGTGGACCGGAGGTCCGATGGAGGTAAATGGAGGTGGGTACTCAGCGGGACTTGGCGCAGGACTTGTGTGTCGCGCCCTTGTCGTACTTCGTGTCCCAGATTTCAGAGGAACAAGGGTTCCAGGTGAAGGAGATGTTATGACAAGTAGGAAGACAGAGGAGGAGAACAGAGGAGAGTCAGAGTGGAGGAAACTTAGTTGATATTCGTACTGGAGAACTACATAGAGGATACATGGTTTATATAGTGAAGTCTGGTCGGAGCTCATACCAGAATATACGGAGATATCAAGGATGCTATACTATGAGCATATGGAATGGAATGGAGAGCATATGATGTGGCGAAGGATGTGTAAGTTAAGAATGAAGGGTCAGAGGGAAGCTATGCACAAAGAATGAAAACTATACTATAAGAAGTGTAACAAAAGGTGAGTACTAACGGGGATGATATCCGAGGCGGTGTCCGAGGCGGTGTGAACGAAGTCCGATGTGGAGGAGACAAGTCCAGGGCAGGATCTTAGCGGAATGATATGGGCGTACTGGAGTATGGCGGAGTAAGCCAGAGATGGGATCGGAGGAGGACGTTAGGGGTTAGGAGCAGATATGACACCCTTGCCAAAACCATTTGCTTCACATCCTTTGTTCTTTCAGACCACCTCTATCACCACTGTTTAGACATTGTAGTGGAACTGCTGAAGATAGCTGCCCAGATCAGTGTCATGTTGTCAGATCCACTTGAAAACAACCAGTACTGCTTCACACCCTTGGCTGGCTGCATCTGGAAGCAAGTCCGACATCTCCAAGCTAGTCCGAGCACTCCTGTCCAAGTCCAGAGATCTCACCCAGTAGGTGCACTCAGAGTTGACATCAGAGCTACAGGACTTTGCTCCAGACCTTCAGACTTTCTCTCCTTGCTCACCCTTTCTTCTATATCCTTTTGGGGATCACTTAGAGTCATACAAGCACATCTCCACCCATAAGTATAAACTCCGTGTGTTTTTTTCAAACTCCTCAGTTGTCTTGCACCTCCTTGGGCAGCAGCTGAGGTGAGCTCCATTTTTACTTACAGTACTTTATTATCTTTAATTCATGTAGTGGGCATCCCTGCCCCTTACTTCAAGTTAGGTGAATATAGTTGTCTTGCACCTCCTTGGGCAGCAGCTGAGTGGGCATCCCTGCCCCTTACTTAGCTTGACAGCATTGTCAACACCCCCGAAACATGTTTGATCACTGGTGTTCGAGGAAAAACTTCACTGGTGACCCTTGCCAACTTCACTCAATTTGGTGACAATTTTTGACATCCCGAATGATTGAAAGCAATCACTCTCACTCAAATCCAATCCATTGACACTGAACCTGCATCAGCAAAGTCCAATGCACTGTACAGCACTGTACAGTGCTTCAAAGTCTACAGAACCCACAACTTGGTCCCTCTTGCACAAGCCAGCACAAAACCTCCAATTACTGACCATCTCTGTATAGTACTCACCAGAACTCCAAGCAATTCACTAACTGCACATGACATTATAGATATGATGGCTGTATAGACTAAGACAAATCAGTCCTATTGTGTCATACTTCCAAGTCTTGCAATACTACTAGCTGCAATATGACCACTTTTGGACAGTACCACACAAATCATGTCTAAAATTGCCAGCAGTCATATAAAGTTCAAATCACAACAGTATACTATGATAACAAAAATAATGCAAATGGAATATCAGTCAAGCTTCACCTGCAAATGGCTATGCTTCCCTGTGTTGTCCTGCCCATCAACTTTAACATTCTCGGCCCTATGAATAAAAACATCAAGCAAACATTTAAAAAAGACACCCTACTCACTACTGGCAACCAATCTGACCCTACTCACGAAGCTGTTGTTCTAGGCAATAGCCATGATATGGATCCTTGAGGAGTACATGCAGAAGATCAAGCATGCCATGGTAAATTGAGTTGTAAGTCTGAGCAGAAAACTTGGGGAACGATTTGCCACTATCATTTGCTGTAAAACAATCCAAGATACAGTTGAACTGTCAACATAGTTAGCTACCATTGAAGGAATGTAAGGGATTCTGAAGGACAAGTCCAACTAGGTCCTTAACAAAAGAAATGATCTAAGGGAACGATAGGTTCATCCCTAAAGAGACTCTTGATGAGTTGGTGAAGGAGGAGACCTAAAGACAGAAGAGTCCGGAGGGTCCTAAGGAGGTCCGGACCTCAGAAAACCAGGAGTGATGGATGGAAAATGATTTGGAAGGCTTTGAGGACGAGGACAGGTGAGCAATGATAGATGGACAATGGTTGTCTGGAGCGTAGAAGGTGACGACTGGTGTGACCACTGCGGTCGGAACAGATGTGGACATGATGGACAATAGTGGACGTGATGGACAATAGTGGACGTGATGGACAATAGTGGACGTGACAGACAATAGCGGACGTGACGGACAATAGCGGATGTGATGGACAATAGCGGACATGATAATATAGTGGACGACGATGAGGACGATGAGGACGAACGAAAGGACGATGAGAGTGTGATCAATGCTAACAGGCGCAAGATGCATTCAAATCATCTCACAAACAGTTTATAGTCTGGAGCATACTCCAGACTGCCATAACAACACCAATTTGAAATAAGTATGACAGGACCATATGGAGTGTAAGTACCTCGTGCCTCACATGTCAAAAACCATAAGGAACTAGCCAAGATGTCCAAAGTCATAAAATAAATTGGTCACGAACCTCAAATGACATTCTGGTGCGATGCAGACTGTTGTGGACAAAGGACAGGATGTTCCAGACGATTCCTGTAGGAGTGGACCAGCAGACAACAATGGACAATGGATGGACGTGACGCGGGTGAATAGGATCACTAAGGACATGAGTGACAATGATAGGGAAGTCGTGTAGAGGTCATAGGATAGGTCCTACAACCATAAGGAACGGTAGTTCCTTACACCATACAGAAAAAAAAAACAAAAGAAATACTGCAGCTGTGATCATAGCCAAGCATGGCAGTGGAAGCTGGGCATGGAAAACATTGGGTTGCTTGCGTGCAATGTGATATGTGCCTGTGTAAAAGAACGCTATTGCTGTGTCTCGGAGTGCTTGATGAGTGAAGTTCTTGGTCTTGCCCTGGACAGTCAAACATGAATACAGTGGGACTCAAAGTCGAAAGAGAAATCACCAATGTTTTCGTCCAGCCCTCCATGTAAGAATACAGAGTCATGGATTAATCCAGCCGCCATATTCTCAAACCATGAGCGATGTTCTTGAGTGGGTACCTTGGGGGAAAGGGTTTAATCCATATGCAAGTGGTTCAATACCTCAGGCAATTTTCTTCAGGTCTGAATGCCAGGTTGACAGGTCCTCATAGAGCTTCCAAAAATCTTTAGATTGATCACAAAGAGTGAGATGCACCTACCAAGATTGCCATCTCAAATTTACGTTTGGAGTAGATGCCTAATACAAAGTGTCAGCTGCAATCACGCTGTGAATAAATCAGGACTCACCTTCAGGTAGCTGACCCTCTGCCCGATTCCAATTGTTGATAGCTGTAGTGAGGATGTTTGAAATAGAATGTGGTACATCTTGAATGTGCTGCTCCCAATTGTAGGTCCTTGTGCAACTTGCACAATCAGGTGAAGTCGGTGAGATGATGAGTCACCTAGTAGGCATACCTGATTACTGTCTGATGGTATTTGTGTGGTGTGCAATTGGGAATCATGTTGGCCACTGAATGTAATGGTTCTCTCCAGGGCCACTTTGTCCTCAGAATGAGAATACTGGAATTCAAATTGCAGTGAAGGTGGGCGTGAATTCTGCAAGGTTTGAGGTGGATAAAGAACCAGCTGTCGAAAGGAAAAGCCTGGGCCCTGTGATGCAATTTTCAGCATGTCATGGCCAATGGACTACCAAATGCTCACTTGGATCTTCGCTTCACCTTCCATGGCTCTCTGCCCAACCAAATTCATTGTTGTTGTCTTCATTCTTGTTCCTATCACTGCAACCTCTCTTGGATTCCTCATCACCTTCGCTGCCTGATGTTGATGTCTTCTCAGCATCTGAATCGTTCATTGTGGCTTTAGACTGTAGGGCAGGATCTAGGGTGAAGGATGGTGATTGTGACAGGACTTGGGAATATTGGACCAAGGGTTGAAAAGGCTGTGGATTTGAAGGCTGGGGTGCAATGTGCAAATAATGAGTGGAGTGGCAGAGAAGGGGGCTGAGGATTTACCTCTGGAGGAGTTCGGTGAATATCATTATGGTTGTTAGACTTGAGGGCTTCTTTCACAGCTGCAACATATGGGTTGTTGAGAGCTTGTAAATCTGGCTCTGTACTGGGAGGCACAATATGGTCAGTGGACTGTGTGAAGAACCCAAATCTCCCCCCTTGATGCTTGACAAAAGAGGGCTGCAGTTCCCTGCATAGTGTGCCCTATCATCACATTAATTTGCAAATTGAGAGCATTATAATCTTACCATGTTTGGTCCATCAGGAGGAGCTGTGGATGGGGGTGATGCTGTCTGGTGAATTCCATTAGTAATTTGTCATTCTCACATAAAGTAAATGTTACCTTGGGTTTGTGTCCTCTGCACTTGCAAGGGGGTTGAGGAGCCAATGGATTCATTGGAACATCTTGGCTGAGAGATGTAACACCTGGGTGAGTCGCTTGATTCAACTTCTTTTGACTATCTAAAATGTCGTCAAGTTTCTCTAGTTGAGTGACCTGACCACCTTTTCCAGCCAAGGTGCGAGTGGGCTGTGCATTGACCATAATGAGCATTTCAACTTTGAGCTCCTTTTCTTTGGGCTGCCAGTAGAATTGAAGCCCAGATAAGAAGAAAAAGCCATGAGACTGAGATGGTGGTAGCAAGAAAATCAGCATGTTGAAGATCGGACATTTATTACCCAGTCACCAGCTTGAATATGTACAAAAAGCCATCACATGATCACAAAGAGTAATCATGTTCAACACAGAACTTGAAAGTACATACATGAGAAGGTACATATGGACACATACAAGAGCAGGAGCATAATAAACTACCCAATAAATTAAGCTACCTTGTCCTGGCCTGCTTTAATGGCTCCATGGTGTGTGCCAGGCCAACATACGGATGTAACGACCTAGACTTAGAGTCGTAACGCTCGAGGGCAAGACAACAAATGACCAGTGTTCAAGGCTTCAAGACTAGTCGTCAAATCCGAAGCGAGTAGATGATGATAGGGAGCGGTACCCTTAATTCGCACCTAAGTCTAAGACGAGGTTTGAACAAGTGGATAAAACTACCGTTGTAGGTATTGTACATGGGTTTAAATACTGAAACGAAACGAGCACAGACCAAGCTGTGGACTACTACGTATGGACGAGCGATGCTGCATACATAGCCGTGCACAGTCGAGGCTGTATTACAAGAAAGTGGAGTCATACGATGAGCGAATGGAAAAAGAAAAGAAGATCATACGATACTTTAGCCAATGGGAAAGGAAAGAAAGGATGAAATCGTAACAACGGACACTTCTTTGGATTGTGTTGGACCCCATCAACATTAGGACATAGCTCCTCCACAGCTTCAATTTAAATGCCATTGCTACCTACTAGTAGTTGTGTAATCATATCTGTACTCAGGCTGCCAGAGACTTGTCAACAATGTGTGAACTATTATGCTGCAGCCTTTGTGTGCACTGTCACTACTGTATGGTGTTTTAACACTGTGGGAACATTCAGCTTACTTGCTGAAATACCTATGTTGCTCTGGCTGTAACGACCTAGACTTGAGTCGTGACACTCGAGGGCAAGACAACAATCGTTAACCAGTGTTCAAGGCTTTAAAGCTAGTCGTGAAGCTTAAAGCGAGTAGGAAAAGGTAAGAGAGTAGAGCGGTATCCTTAATTCACTCCCAAGTCCTAAGACAAGAGAAAACAAGTGGATAAGACTAAGGGATACAGTAAAATACATGGGTTTACATACTGGGATGAGAGGTGCACAGACCAGGCTATGAACTGCCTAGTAAAGACGAGCGATGCTGCATACGCAGCCATACACAGTCAATGCTGTGTGAATGGATACGGTAAGGTAGAAGTGGAGTCATACGTAGTTCAATGAGAAAAAAGAAAGAGATCATATGATAAATAAGCCAATAGGATGAAGAGAAAATGAAGAAATTGTAACACTACCCCCCCTCTTAGATCGAGTCGTCCCAATGAGACTCGTTGTAGGAGTTTGTCACTCGGTTGAAACCCCCTATTTCGCAGCTTTCCAGATCGCAGTCCCACATCAATCTGTGTCAATCCATGTCCGATCCGTCGTATCCGTTCGTATCCGTTCCGTATCTGTTCTGGGTTTCCACGTCCGGGTCGTCCGGACTTATTGTCGTTGTTCATATCACTTCGGACATCGTGCGCCGGGGCTCTAGGCCTGTGCTGCAGTCACTGCCATACCATAGAGGCAGCCCTCTTTATTTTCCTTCACGTCTGACAGGGATGACAGGGTCCCTGGAAGTTTTCATGTAGCATTTCCAATAGCTACATTCTACTTAAGAGCATGTCTAGCTAGGAATAGACCATCTTCTTGCAGTCTGAAGGTCACCTGCCCATGTGCAGGTTCGTCTCCAAGTCATTTCCCTTCCCCTTTTCCTTCGTCTTTCCCATCTGTTTCCGGATCCATTTCTGGGTTTCCGTGTCCGTGTCCGGACTTCCGTTTCCGTGTTTCCCGTGCTCCGGATTCTCTTGCACGCACTCGAGATAGGTTTGGAAGCAAACCCTCTCTCTTCTATCCTCTTCAGAACCCCTGGGATGAGTTATACTCACATCCCACACTGACTATCTTTCTTACATCGTTTGAAAAGCTTGTCCAATCCATTTCTGTGTATGGATCGCCATTAAAGATGACTCAGCTTACCAATTGCCCCACTGACCTTGGTTTTGCCCATTCGCCAGTACATTATTAGTCGTGTCCCATTGATCATTCTCCCAGTCAGGAGGGGGACATTTGACCAGCTTACTGCTTGACTCCAATGGCCGTCCATTCAGCAGTCGTGACCGTTGAGAAGGTAAAAACATGCCATGGGCTGAGTGATAGTGAGACGAGGATGGGGGTTTGCATGTGAGCGGCCTCTTGTACCAAATTGGAGGCACGGATGGTGATGGCATGGGCAAGGACATAGACGAGGGTGGAGATGAAGGCGATGGTGGTGCAGACGAAAAGGATGATGAGGGACATGATTATGAGGAGAATATGCTGGGGAAGTCGAGGGTGTAAGGTGGGTTATATATCTCCTTTGAAGTCCAAACACGTGGCACAGAAACGTGTTTCGGTGTCTATGGAATAGTCGTGGAAAAGGGTAGTGAAATCAGATGTGGAGATTCCGTGGATCTTTCTAGGGGAAGATGGGTTTTTCTTATGAAATTCGGCAATCACTTTTTCCGCATTAGCCAAATTTGCCAGTGGTTCCCACGTACGATCCATTTCGTCCCAACCTTTCCAGTGTACGAGGTATTGTAGTTGCCGTCCTTTCATTCGTGATGCCACGATCAATTCAACTTCGTATTCCTCATGTCCTTCTTCTGTGATTACGATTGGATCTGGGCATAGGGTTGGTTGTCCTTCTAGAACTTTTCGGTAGGGTTTTACGTGGGAAACATTGACCGTGGGGTGGATGTGAATGGATTTAGGGAGGTGTAATGTAATGGTGTTAGGTAGGACCTTTGTGATGGTATATGGTCTGATCCATTTTTGGGTTAATTTCCACATGGTGTAGGGAAGTTTGAGATGTTCTGTGGATAACCATACCTGGTCTCCAATGGCGTAATCCGGAGCTTTGCTTTGTTTCTGTTCTGCAGAGTGTTTCATCCTTTTTTGGGCAGTCTCAAGGGCTTCTTTAATCTCTGCATGAGCTTCTCCAGCTTCTTTTCCGAATTCGCTGGCTGCCGACTTGGCATTACCTTCAAATCCTAAACAGGGATGGTAATTTCGGGTGATAGCAAAAGGGATGGTACCGGTGGCGGAAGTGAGGGCGTTATTATGCTGGAATTGGGCTAATTTGATCCATTCTGCCCATGTTTCCTGCTTCTTTGCCATGTAAGCACGGAGATATTGTTCTAGATCTCGATTGATTCTTTCAGTTTGCCCATCGGTTTGAGGGTGGTAAGCCATGGAGAGTCATTGCTCAATCCCGAGGAGTTTGCAAAGTTTGGAAGTGAAATCTGAAACAAACTGAGGTCCACGATCTGAAACTATAGTAAGAGGAAGTCCATGGATACACCAAACATTGTCTCTGAAAATGCGAGCTAAATCCTTTGAAGACGTGGTTTTGACGCATGGTACAAAAACTACTTCTTTGGAGAATCTGTCCACAATAACGCAAATGGAATCAAATGAAATTGAAAGGGGAAGTCCGGTAATGAAATCTTCCCATGGGTGTTTGGGAATAGGGAGAGGAATAAGTTTGCCCAGTGCCTTTTGCTTACCCTTCGTGAGGGCGCACGTCTGACAGGAGTTTACGTAAAGTTTTGCATCTTTTGTGATGCCCGGCCATGTGACTCGGAAGTATTGTGAGAGAAGGTGGATGGTTCTTGCCTAACCAGGATGGCCAGCGATTGGGGAATCATGACATATAGTCAATAATCTTGTTCATAGAGATGGAAGAACAAAAACTTTTCTGGAACCGTTCTTGAATATTTTTTTCTCATCATTGAAGGTGAAACCTTCTATGTCCCCTGAAATCTTCTGTGACTCAATGGTTAGTTCTTCGTAAAAGGAAGATGATAGGGAAATGTTATTTGCTTCAAGAATTTCTGGAAAAATGGTGATATTAGTATTGTGATTAGCGACTGCATCACCATGGTCTGGTCTTCTTGATAGAGCATCAGCTCGTCTGTTTGTTGTTCCTGGCTTATAGCACATCATATAGTTGAACTCTTGTAGGAGTGCATGCCATCATGCCTGTCTAGGGGATAAGGTTTGTGGCTTTCACCAATACTCGAGATTTTTATGATCTGTCCAGATCTCAAAAGAGGCTCTTCTGATAAGGTAGTGGCGCCATTCTTTGAGCGCTCGAATGACCGCCAAGAGCTCTTTATCATAGATCGGATAGTTCCATTCTGCGCTATCAAAAGAGTGAGAGATAAACGCTGTTGGTCTCTATAAACCGTCTTCTTCTTTGACTGATAATACTCCTCTAGTGGCGATGTCGCTAGCGTCAGTTTCTACTCTCATTTCCTTTTGTTGATCTGGATAGGCAAGAAGAGGTGCTTTAGTAAAACATTCTTTTAAGTCGTTGAATGCTTTTTCTTGATTTGGTCCCCATATGAAAGGAGTGTCTTTCTTGGTGAGATCGTTTAATGGTCTAGCAATGTCAGCGAAATTGGCAATGAAACATCGATAATAATTGCAAAGACCAAGAAATCCTTGTACTTGTTTGAGTCTAGTCAGAGTTGGCCAGTTGAGGACGCCAGCCACTTTAGATTTTTGCATTTCAACACCTTCATTGGAGACAACCATTCTGAGGAAGTCGGCTTTCTTTTGTTCGAAGTGACATTTTTCTGGCTTGATGTAAAGATTGTTTTCTTGAAGGCATTGAAGGACTTCCTTGACAATCTTCCGGTGTTCTTCTGTTGGTCTTCCTTTGGTAAAGATGTTGCAGTTGTCCATGAAGATAATGACGACTGTATACATATCATTGAAGACGTCATTCATCATCTGTTGAAAGGTGGATGGTGAGTTTGTCATTCCGAAGTACATTACCAATGGTTCATAAGAACCAAGAGAAGTGACAAAAGCTCCTTTCCATTCATCTCCTTCTTTGATGCGGATGTTGTTGTATCCCCATCGAAGATCCATAGTGGTGAAGAGATCGGCACCTTTAAGTCGATCTATCAATTGGGGGATTAGCAGTAAGGGATAAGCATTTTTTATGGTCCCATCATTGAGGTATCGGTAATCAATGACCATTCGTTTTTTACCGTCTTTTTTGGGGATAAAGAATACTGGTGATGTTTGAGGAGATTTGAAAGGTCGAATATATCCTTTTTTGAGTTCTTTTTCGATAAACGTCCTAACTTCTTCCATGTCAATATCCGAGAGGGGAATTATATGACCTTTTCTTGGTTCGAAGTCAGGTTTGAGATCTATAGCATGATCCCATGGTTTCCTGATCAGCATTCGTTCCGATTCATTTTGTGAAAAGACGTCAAGGTAATCATGATACTGAACAGGTACTTTTTCCTTGAGTCCTTCCTCTATAGATCATTGGAACATGGATGCGGGTATTTGGTCTTGTTGATGTAGCCTACATTGGGCTGTACATCTTGAAAATGTCAGTTCCTTTTTAATACAATCGATTTTTGGATTGTGACAATCTAGCCAATCATATCCTATAAAAAGTGAGTGTGTTCCGAGAACGGTGACATAGAGGTCGGCATATTCGGAATGTCCTTGAATGTCCAATATGACCATTGTGAAATGTGTAATATTTCTTATTGCTTCTTCAGAGCCGTCAGCGTTGGTTACTATTACTGGGTTAGTCAATTTTCGGAGAATAAGATTATGGTGCCTGCAAAAGTCCAAGTTGATAAAGGAATTAGATGCTCCCAAATCAAGTAAAGCATAAAGTTTTGTGGATTTCCATCCGGTAGTTGTCCTAAACCGTAAGTTCATCTGAAGAGTGAATTGTCTTTGATTGTTTGAGTTGAAGGGTTGTGGCGATATTCCTGTAGAGCAGTTAGTCATGGGGGAATTAAGCACATCTTTGGACACTGCGCTTTCACTAAAAGACACCCCGAAAATAGAGTCTATCGTGCATACAGGAAAATCATTGTTAGTATATTCTTCTAAATCATGAACACCTTCTTTGTTCACAATCCTTGGCCTTTTAAAGCCTCCTGCTGTTTAGCTTCGACTGTCAGTTTGTCCTGCCAGTAGGCTTCTGCCTCTGCTGTTACATAAGCAGCATTGTGGGAAGCATACCCCCCTCTAGTGGCTACCTGTGGTTGAACCGGTGCAAGATCCGAAGACCTCACATTTGCCTTCTTCGGCTTCTTGCAATTTCAGGCAATGTGCCCTACTTCTCCGCAGTTGTAGCATGTACGGGTATCACCGGCATACTGCATTCCTATCTCCATTGGAGCTCTGTGACCTGGCTGTGTTCCTGTGGGCATAAACCTTGGTTGGTCTCGGCCCGATTGGCCTTGAGAAGGACGATATGGTCCTCGGTAAGGCCTTTGGGTTTGAGCCGCTCTAGCTGCTCCTCGTTCCTTGTGGATCCTTTCTAATGTTTTTCCGTAGACGTCGCACTGCTTGTATAGATCATTGTATTTGTCGTCTTCAATCTCACAATGGAGGGAGACCTGCTGATAGGTGGAGAACCTTATGGCTTGCTTGAGTAGGTGTGCCGCCTCTCCATCTGATACCTTTGCTTCTCGTTTGAGAATGTCGAACTTTTGGAGGAAGTCCATGGTAAGCATTGACCCTTGTTGAAGAGTCTTCAACTCCTGATATGATTGGTACTCAAGAGTTTTAATCTGGAAGAAATTCGTGAACTCTTCTTGAAGCTCTGTCCAGTCCGGCCAAGCAGCTTCTCCAATCAAGTCTCTGTCCTTGTTCTTCTTTGCCTCTTTGTTGAGGTACTTCTCCATCGTCAGTTGTGCGAAGGGTTCCACTTTTCCCTCTAGACGTAGTAAGACCACCATGGCCTGTACCTTGTCTGTCTTCCAGGTTTGAGCAGAAACCCAGAGACGTATCTTTGTCCACCATAGACAGAACTTCTTCTTATCACCGTCCCATTTGCCTGGCTCGGCAATCTTCTTTGTTGTTTCTTCAGACTTTGTTCCTTCTTTCATAGCATCGATCAAGGCTGCTTTGAGATCGTCCATATTGAAGGGGTCCGACATCGTTGCTTACTACTAAGTATCTTCCAACCTAGTTCTGGGCAATTCTTCTCGATGTTTCATATCAGGGTAGTGAATATCGATTCTTCGCGTAAGGGTAAATCTTCTGAGGCAAATGTCTTGCGCTCAAGTACGCAGTCTTATCCAAGTGTAACGACCTAGACTTGAGTCGTGACGCTCGAGGGCAAGACAACAATCATTAACCAGTGTTCAAGGCTGTAACAACCTAGACTTAGAGTTGTAACGCTCGAGGGCAAGACAACAGATGACCAGTGTTCGAGGCTTCAAGACTAGTCGTCAAGTCCAAAGCGAGTAGATAAAGATTGGAGAGCGGTATCCTTAATTCGTACTCAAGCCTAAGGCGAGGATTGAACAAATGGATAAGACTGTCGTCGTATGTACTTTACATGGGTTTAAATACTGGAGAGAGATGCGCACAGACCGAGCTATGAACTACTACGTATGGACGAGCTATGCTGCATACATAGTCGTGCACAGTCGAGGCTGTACGAATAAGAAAGTGGTGTCATACGATGAGCAAATGAAAAAAGGAAAGAGAATCATACGATACATTAGCCAATGAGAGGAGGAAGAAAGGATGAAATCGTAACAAAGGCTTTAAAGCTAGTCGTGAAGCTTAAAGCGAGTAGGAAAAGGTAAGAGAGTAGAGCAGTATCCTTAATTCACTCCCAAGTCCTAAGACAAGAGAAAACAAGTGGATAAGACTAAGGGATATGGTAAAATACATGGGTTTAAATACTGGGATGAGAGGTGCACAGACCAGGCTATGAACTGCCTAGTAAAGACGAGCGATGCTGCATACACAGCCATACGCAGTCAATGCTGTGTGAATGGATACGGTAAGGTAGAAGTGGAGTCATATGTAGTTCAATGAGAAAAAAGAAAGAGATCATATGATAAATAAGCCAATAGGATGAAGAGAAAATGAAGAAATCGTAACACTGGCACACCTGTGAATGCTGTGAACACTTGTCACAAGAGTGCAATTATGGAAGTCACTGTGGAGGTTTCTTCAGTTTACTGATGTGACGACTTGGTTGCATTCTTCAATGCTTGTGCAGAGTGCCATCTCAATGATGTTCATCTGCCATTTTGGTGGGACTGGCTGCTTTCTGAGATATCGAAATGTCTCCCTCCAGAAGTCCTACATGTTTTCCATTGCTCTTGGTACAATCACAATGCTTCTTGGTGCATCTAGGCCATCGGTGCCGACAAGCTCAATTTTCAATTTTCTGTCCTTCAACCAATTACAGGCCATTGACACTTTAGTTCTGGCATTACAACATTAAAGCAAGTCACTAGGAAGATCTAATGTGATCTACAATGACACATGATTGCTGTAATCACAGGTGTAGTGTTAGCGGGTCTAATCCGAGCTGTCCGTGCCTTGCTTGAATTCCACTACCTGGCTCAAGTGCCTGTCATTGATGACAAGGTTTGTCAAGACATTGCTGCCGCCCTCAAGAAGTTCCATTCACACAAGCAAAGTATAATCAATGCCAGTGCTCACCATGGGGAGAGTGGCAATGTTTTAGAACATTGGCATATTCCTAAACTCAAAATGGTGCAGAACGTCATACCAAGCATACCTCTCATCAGCCCTCCAATCCACTGGACCGTGGATATCATGGAACGTGCACATATTGATCTTGTCAAGATTCCCACTGCTGCCACAAATAACAATGACTATCAATCACAAATCTGTCACTTTCTTGATCACTTCAAGAAGTACCAAGCTTTCTCTCTCACAACTTGAAGGACAGCTAGGAGTCTCCAGGTCTCATTCTGGTTCCTTCATAGCTCACATGCTATTACCCGATGACAACTTGAATGATTATTCCAAATCTGAAGATGACTTGGATTACTTGGAGTTACCTCTTGATTCCAATCCAGCATTGGACAAGTTTTTTTTTTAGTGATAATCTGATGAATTCTTCCGTAAATTATTTAAGAAGTCTATTCACTCCTGGAATGACTCACATGTTTTTCCCTGCTGAACATTTACCAACAGGCCTGTCACATTTCACCTCAACTATGACCCAGCGATCAGAGGTGTCAGTATTGCAGACATCGCTGAACATTGTAGGAGTTTGTCACTCTCTACGGTTGAAACCCCCTATTTTGCAGCTTTCCGGGTTACCATCCCACATCAATCTGTGTCAATCTGTGTCCAATCTGTCCAATCTGTTTGTTTCCATTCCATTTCCATTCCAGGTTTCCATTTCCTTCCAGTCGTCTGGACTTACTGCCGCTGTTCATATCACTTCGGATATCATGTGCCAGGGCTCTAGGCCTGCGCCACTGTTACTGCCATACTATAGAGGCAGCCCTCTTTATTTTCCTTCATGTCTGACAGGGATGACAGGGTCCCTGGAAGTTTTCATGTAGCATTTCCAATAGCTACCTCTCGCTTTAGGCTTGAGTATGAATTAAGGGTACCGCTCTATCTCTATCATTCTCTCATCCACTCGCTTTGGACTTGACAATTAGTCTTAAAGCCTTAAACATTGGTTGATTGTTGTTGTCTTGCCCTCGAGCATCACGACTTAAGTCTAGGTCATTACAGAAGGTGATGATGGGAATGCATATAATGCACTGCCAGGCCAATCTGGCCAATCCAGTGATATGGTAGGCCTATTTGATCTTGGCCCACCAATGAGCAAGTCCACCTCAGAGCTGGAATACAAGGTGGTGGGTTCATTTGGCCATGGCCTGAGTAAGCCTATGTCAGCACTAGAGTATGAGATTATAATCTAATATTACTCACTAATTGTTCATAGCAACAGCAGCCACCAGCAGCGCGATCATCCTGATGGTACTGCATTCCCCCAAACCACTTCCTTCACTAGCAGACTGGCTGGTAGTTTGATGAATGATGAGTGAGGGTGACAAGACAGAAGACTGTGAGGTACTTGACAGGGGCATTCTGGGCTATGAACTTGTGGGCACCTTTGCTTCTTGACAGCAACAGCTGTTTTATTTTGTTATAGTGGACCCAGCCCTTGTTTTTGAATCTCATTGCACCTTTTGTATTCTGTCAGCATCTGAGTCACACTCATTATTAGTAGATGATACATAGTATGAGAATGTACCTTCATGATGCCATCCCATACATGCTGCCAGTGACTCTCCAGTCCAATATCTGCCCCCCTCTCCATGGAATATGCAAGTCCTGATGTTTGTGATCTTATCAACCACATCATAGATACTTTTAATCTACAAATGTTCTGATCAGAAGCATAAATACACAAGGAAAAAAAGACTTATTATCCTCTTCCACTTTTCCCTGCAGGTCTCTGCCATCTTTCGCTTCCCATGAGTAGGCAGAAGGAATTTGCTAGCTACCTCATTCCAAAATGTATTCTTGAAAGTCCCACCACTTTCCATTGCCATTTTGCTTGCTGATGCCAGCTCAATGAGAGTGTCTTCTTCTTGAACAGTCTAGTGAGTGAATGGTTGCTTGGATTTTGCTGCTGATTGACTGCCATCACTACCAGAGTTCACGACATCACCAGGATCTTAAGAGTCAGG
>JBBPSU010000249.1:0-14961 GCA_038093755.1 Tylopilus microsporus | reverse complement strand
TTGGCATCCGAATCCACGATCCAGGTTATCACGTCAATCTGGTGTTGATAATTGCGTTCCGGGCCACGTTCTGGGGGATAGGAGCGAAAAGCGGTCCCGCTGAGACTCGCCTCGTGGCCCTGTCGTGTTACTCGTGTATGCGTTCCATTGATCTCGTGTGGGGTGGCCGAAGAACGAGTTTAGGTACCCAGCAGTGCGACATGACCGGCCGAGCGTGATTGGGATGGTACACTGTATCGTTTCATGCAGGGTAACAGCCTTGCCATCCACTGTTCCCTGCTCAACTCCACCGACGAGAGAAGGCCGTGCGGGCATCGTCCGCACAGGGCCCCATGCGATTACTGCAGCATGTAATATAACGAGATATGGATTGAACGCGGACGATGGGAGTGCATGTGCCATACTTATCGCAACATGGCGACGGTAGAATGGAAAAATTCTCGTCTTATCGACGAAATATGGGTTGCGTGATCCTCTCCCACCCTCCTTATTCGCACTAGACGAGCCGAGTCTATCGCGGATCCTCACGGAAGAGGGGATCTCGAGATATGGAGTGACGATATGGAATGGAAGAAGTGTGCTTGATGCATGTTGAAACGAAGAAGGGCGTGCTAGGTACTTGAATGGATCATGCAAGCATCACGTTGGACAAGTGAAGGTGGCTAGTCTTGCAGCGTTTACTGTGGTAGTGGATCTCCTCGTGGTACCGGCTGAACCATTCAGCCTATACCTTCTTGACATTTCTTACCCACACATGTGTACGGTTTTCTTTGGAGTGACCAAGGTTGACTTGTACTTCAGCCTGAGCACATACGATTTTTCCGTGACTAGAGGCGGCCGATTGCAGCCCCATTTCAAGTTCTTTCTATTACTTTCCATGAACCTCAGTCTTCTCCGAGTCGCACCGGTTCGTCACAGGTGAAGGGACATCCGAGCCAGCATGCAGCAGGGTTCGTACCATCCCGTCCAGAGGTCCCTGACGCCACGTCGTCTTTCCGCGAAAGAACGGCAGACAACTTCTTGGACCGAGATGGTCAAAGAAAAGCCTATCTCCGATCATTCACAACTGCACGGCGACACAACACCGCTGGGACGGACCTAGTGCTCTGAGCTTTCCATCGTCGTTTCCCAAAGTCTGTTCGATCGAAAAGACGTAGCACGAAATAGGCAGCTGTTCTGCTGTGATCGCTTGTTCCGCAGTACACCATTTCTACCTCGACAATGGCACTTCCTGACGCGTTTGATGTGGCGTGGAAACGGTGGGCGCCTTCTGCTCCTGTGAGCAGCTCGAATCGCTTTCTGTGGTAGTGGCGATATGATCGCGGAGTATGCAGATTTTGGACGGCGCTGAGCTCGCCCTCAGTGACTCGTCGACCGCCGCTCTAACATCTCCTCAGGACCTTCACATTCTTGTTTAGCTCTCGCGAAGGCCGTGTATCATGCCTAGCATTGTACGGGAGGCCTGATGAGGGACCTGGCCAAGGTAAGCATGAAACGTGCTTCCTGCATACCATATCAAGAACCTTGAATCACAATGAAATCATGATGCAGTGCCTCAGATCAAGAACGCGTTTTTTTGGTAGAGCCATGCCGCTGAAGCATTCGAACCAGCTCGTGTGCGGCACACACTTGGAAAGTCTCCATGGCGAAGCAGCGTTTCTTGTTCCCCTGGACGGAACATTTCCGTGAAGAAGTGCTGGTGGACTGAGAGAGATCATTAAGGGCTCTCTCTAATTGTTCTCACTGTTGGGCCCCACCTCAGGGTGAGATTCTCTCACTGACAAGACATGGCTTGCATTGACATATTTTTGGACACAAGAAAGAGATCGACATTCTGGAACATCGCCGCAGTATTGGCTAGAGTCGACCCCACTTTTTGGCCCCACTCTCTTTCGTCGTGAGTTCAATGAGGACTTACGGCGTGCTTCCCATCTCAGGGGCGTAACCTGAAAGAAGCCCTCTGCGGCAGCCTTGCGTTATGGGCAGTGCTTCGTCGTCTATCACATGTATATATGGATCAGCTCTTGGGGATAGTGAATTCGGTGAGGAGTTGACACATCCCCAAAGCTTTTCTGTTATGCAGCCGCTCCAGGGTGGCTCAAGACAAGTCGCTCTGCGGGGTACGTGCCGCGTTCGCGTAGGATCATGGATGGTGTCAGAGTGATGGTGGCGGGTCGTGTGCAGCATCAGCAACAGGTAGAGGCATGGGGTCAGTGGAGGTACGCGTTGCATTCATTCACGCATTCTTTAGTTTCTGGAAGACGCGTTACGATATAGGAAACCTCCATTGTTCTATTGAGTCGTAGGTGGTGGTTTTTTCTAGGAAGCGACACTTTTCGTTAATGTCCGAGTCCCTGCGTCCATCTTGTAGGGGCGCATCCCATCGAACGTCCATTAAAAGTATCAACGTCGTCATCATCAGTTTGTTCGTGATGAGCTGGAATGGGCGAATACGTTGGCCCGTTGCCCCCACTGTAAAATTGAATCGAGCTGATGCCGAATCCCTGAATCATTCAAATGTCCGGACCATCATATGCATCATAATGGGCCCGCAGTCAAACTGACACCAATGACATGCTTGTTTCGACAGAACAAGACGCCGTTGAGCGTCAAGTGAAACTTGCTTACTAATAGGGCGGGGATTCCCCAGGCTTAGTAGCGCCGACGACCAAAGTGGGAGAATAGATCATTTGATCAATCATATATCCCCGTGAGGGAAGGTACATCGCAGTGATGATCAAGCTAGATGGAGGTGCGTTTTGTTCATGGGGTGGGTCGATACCGATGCTGACACAGATTGCGCCGGGGCATTCGGGCTCATCGCTCTGGCGGAAACGAAAGCAAGGTAAAAAAGGATGAATTTGTCATCCGGAGTCGATGGAAATGAGCAGTGATGAGCGGTGGGGCGCCCGAGACTTTGCAATCAAGACAAATCAAGATGTCTTTTTACTCATGTGTGTGCGGTGGCCATTCTGCCACTGACGTCTGCCTCGAGGATGTTTTTTTAGTAGGTGCCGTGTGGCGATGTCCGTTCACCAATGACGGACCGGAGGGTGAGTGAGCGCGCAGTCAAGGTCGGAGGTGTCATCGTGCCGTCCGTGCCTCGCTCCCCGTCCAACAAGTGCGTGTTTGTTCCTCCGTTTCATGTTGCATGTGCGTTTCGGGGCGGCAAGCAATTCGCTGCGGATGAGGTGAGTGCATGTGAGATACCTGCTGCGTGCAGATGTATGTATCATATGCGGGGCGCTACGTTTGATTGATCGATAACGTAGCATTGCCTTGCTATCTACTTGCTCAAGTTTCTTAACGGGGACAGGGTCAGACTCCATACGGTACAGTGTTTCACCTAAAGGCTAGCGGTAATCGATAAGGGTGTTTGCAACTGACATTCATGTCTGCTTGTCATTGGTGTTTCATGTATTGCGACGGTTGGCAGGTACGACCCTGTACGACCGCATAGTATACATATCACAAGGAAGATGGGGAATCACAAGCGTGCTCGTTTCCTACCACTCTCATCATCATCGCTACCATCCCCCTCCGATTCTCCATCGACGCTTTCCTCTCTCGAACGCTTGGAGCTGCTGCCTCTACTGCTTGTGGGGGTGGTCTGTAGACTTGCGACAACTTCCTCGTCGCTTTCCGATCTACGGAAATCGACGGGTGAGTTATCGGATGTCAACGTCCTCGAGGATTGGACACGTACATAAATACGGAAAGCGCCTCGGGCTCGAGTCCGTGCTTCTTGTACAACTCGTTGGCTTCTCGCCACCGCTTCTCGCCCTCCGCCTTGCGTTCGGCTCGAAGCCACTCCGTCCGAAGCTTGCGGTCTTGCTTGTTCATCTTGGCCGTCCCGTCCCACAGCTCCCGCTTTTGCTTCATCTTGCCCAGTAGGAACGTCTCCAGATACTCGCGCGTGACGACCAGCTCGCGCGCGTCGGGAATTGCTTTGTCGAGCATAGCTTCTGCGCGCCGGAGGAGGCACCGACTTTCGGCGATGCGCGTTTCCATGGACGGGATATTATTGACGAGGGTGGTAAATTGGCGAAGGGCGTCGACGACCATGTAATGGTTGGGCGCGCCTTTGGGGTAGTCGATGTCGTCACGGACCTCCTCTGGCTCGTCTTCTTCGTCTGCTCGCCATCCGGGGACTGACGACGTGGGCGACATGGGTCTGTGATGGGTGATTTCGTCCTGGTGGTTGGCGTTAGGAGATGTGCGTGCCGGTGGGGGAGTGGGGGATGCTTCGGAAGGGAACGCGGGATGCTCTGGGAGGACTTGGGGCTCGGGGGGTAGTGCAGTATTGGACGGGCCTGCCTGAGGTTTGTCTAACCAGCAGAGAAAGGGAGTGAGAAAAGGCTTGGAGGAAAAGGCATATCGATTACCGTATGGATACAAGTTCGCTGATGTGCTAGAGAAGGTCGGTGAAGTCGCTTCGACGACTTGTTTACCTTTACCTAGCGGGGAGAATAAAGTGGTGAGCTGCTGACGTAGGTCCGAGGCGAAGTGGATGTACCTTTGGGGTCTCTAGGGACTTTCGGAGGCACAGACGAGACTGAGGGTGTATTCTTGCGGGGTATCCTGAGCACAATGCGCTCCGGAATTGACGGTGATGCGCGAGGGTCAGTTGCGTCTCTATGGTTCGATCTGGCTTGGGTATCAGGATTCAGAGGAGTGTCCTCGGGTACTGGCACGCCTCCAGGGTATTTCCGCAAGAGTCTGCGGATGATGTCTACGGTCTTCCCAGCAGCGCGGACGCCTTCTCGCTGCAGGACATAGTCGTCAGTGTCCATTGATCCTGGGGCTTTGAAATGGTAGTGCATACCTTGGCGAGGGACTGAAGTTGAGTGCGAGGGAGCTCGCGAAGCTTTGCGCTGTCCATGATACGCCTCGCCTCGCTGGGGAAGTTTGGCTTTGGAGGTGCCGACGAGGCAGATGGGTTACTGGCATCCCTGAGATCCAAATTGGGTCGTGTCAGGACAACGGGCGCGGCGTAACACGTACTCGGGTATTGGTACGCCTCCGGGATGCCTCTGTATAAGTCTGTGGATGATTTCTTCCGTCTTGCCATTGGCGCGGATGCCTTCTCGCTGCGAGACGTGGTCGTCAGTGTCGATTACATGACGAGCGCAGGATTCCATGGAATACCTACCTTGGCAAGAGACTGAATCTGAGCGCGAGTGAGCTTGCGAAGCTCTGCACTATCTGCCGTTTGTGTCATGTTGTAGTAAGTGCTCAATGTCGATGGGGGAGAGGAGTCGAAGTAAGTGGTCTTGGGTGGGTACTTACGCGACAAATGGGCTTTAAAGTGATCAAAGCGTGGTCCACATAATGGGTCCACGCTTCCATCCACTGCTTTGTGTCGGTCGGGCTTTGAATGTCACCATTCAGGACAAGAGGCAAGTGGACCCACACTCTTAAACCCAATTAGTGTGCACAATGCGGCAGGTGAGACACTCGGGTACAACGTTGAACAAGACTTATTTCAAGACCAACTCCTCCCAAGCTGTACGCGTTGGACGCTCTCGTACCATGGAGCCCGTGCTTAACGACTCACAGGTCCACAAGACGAAAGCGAACATGAAGAGCAAATCGATTAGTGAACAATTAGCGAGCTTCCAGATACCTAATGGAAGAGGTGCGTGTTAAACGTCCAGAACTCTTCGGGAATCTGACACCATACGGATTAACTCCAGAAGTTGAGCTATCTGCTCCACGACCGACACCTCCTGTGCAAAAAGTGCTCACCGTGCTCACGTATGATAAAGATCTCTTCAGCGGCACTGAATCCGAGGCGACAGAGGAGGAACAGCTTGACTTCGCCACGCCCGTCTCGTCGCGCTCAGAAACTCCTCCCCCGGCGAACGCCAACGACCTCGGCCACTGTGTCACGATCATGCAACAGATTGCTGCACAGGATGTCGCCCTTCTAAAGGAACTGACGGCTGTACGCGAGATGGCTGGAAAACTTCGCAAGAGGGCAAGGGACGTACGGGAACTCGTGAAGGCAGAGAATGGACGGAGAGAGCGAATGGAAACCTACTTCCGGTATTGGGAGGAGGTCGAGCCGAACTGGGACAGGCAATGGCTGTATGGAGAAAAGGTGGTGCCGAACAGAAAAGAGTCGAACGAGTAAGTGTGGGCTAGACTATTGCAATCGGATGGCGAAGCACATAACTTGGTTGGCTGACTTGTTTGTTTGTTAGGCCCCCACCGGTACCTGGACGAAAACCAGTGTTGTCACCAGAGCAATTGAAGCAACGAAGGCAGGAAATCGTTTCAAGGCAAGAAGCTGAGCAACAGGAACTCGAAATTTTACGGAGAAGGGAGGAGCGAGGTCGAAACTTCAGTAGGGAGGAGCCAAGTGAGGAAATCGACGAGTGCAGCAAGGGTGGAGTTGAACTCGCGTCAGCAGAGGAGGATATCAGTTGGGGACAAACTTGAGACGACTGTAGCCTCTGGAGCGTCCCAATAGACCTGTCGTGCTTAGTTACGAACTAGCTTTGGCTGATTCAACATACTCATTGTCAAGGTGGGCTTCACGGTCTTGTTCAAGCATGAATATTTGAACAGTCTGAGTCGCAACCAAGCTTAGCAATAGTAATTAATTGATTGAGTAAGTACTTAGCATATTAGTCATCCCGCGCCCGCACAGTTGATTTGCTCCTTCTTGCCAATCACCGTCGTCGACCTCCGTCGTTCACTTTCCACCAGAGATGCCTTTTGGCCTTACTATTGGGACAGAACGCGCCAATGCTCTCCAAGTGCGTATCACACTGCCTTTTCTCTCAATTTCCCAGCTGATTCGACCCTTTTTTTTCACAGAATGCGATACAGGACGAGCTCACAAAGCGAGGTTTCAGTCCCGATGCTGGTCAGTCCTCCAGAGCCACTTCCGTGCACTTGAATGCTTATCCAGTGAGTTATACAGACCCAGTCATGGCAGAGTATATCACTATCATGATCATAAATAACAAAACTGCCGGTATGTCCATATTCTTGCTCCGGACCTTGAGCTCTCTGCTAGTAGGATCAGTACTGACATTGCCAATCTCTGCAGCTCAAATAACGTTGGAACTCGAGGATTGTAAGCACTATACGCCCCTGACCTTTTCTCGCCGAGCTGACCCGTCTTGTTTGTTGTAGTAATTGGCGCCGACTTTGGTTCGTGTGACATTCCATGCCACTCCTTTTGCCGTTATTGACCATCTTTCAATGTTGAACAGATCCCAGTTTCACCGATTGGCTGTTTGTCGAAGCAGCCAGAGGTGCACCAGAGTCGGAATTACAACTAACATCGTCGTCCACCACCCCTTCCCTTGCGCCAGCGACCACCTTGAAACCCCCAGCTACATCTGAAATCCCTGTCCATTCTCCACCTTCTCCACCCGATAATCGACGACCACCACTTCCTCGTAGCGGAGCACCTGTCCCGCTTTATCAACAGGCACTGTCCTCGACACTTGGTCACGGGCAAAAACGAACTGCTTCTGTCCGGTCACCCTCACCCACGGGGCATGGCCCTTCGAAAACACGTCGTATGGACGTACCAACTGGCCCTCGCGCTATGCAAAGTGGCAGTTCAAGGGGTGAGGTTGGTCCGGGCGCGACGGGAAGGAGTCTATTAGACCGTGTAGGCGGACGAAACGGTGCACATCCATCATATGCTCGTGGAGACGAAATACAAGCCCGCATCGATGCTGTTACGAACGGTGGCATACCTCCAGGCGGGGCAACGCCGGACCCGGCCATGATGATGGGTTTCCAAAATGGTGTAGGGATGGATATGACCGCTGCCAATGTGAACGCGAACTCGATGATGCTGCAGGAGATGATGATGAACCAGATGGCGCTCATGGCTCAGATGGCCACTTCGATGGGGATGCTTAATCCTGCCACAGGGCAGATGATGGGCGGTTTTCCAGGCATGCCACAAGGAGACATGGGTGTGTATCAAGGAGGTAGTGCATTTGGTCAAGGGCAACCACCTGCACAGGGCATGAATGGACGAGGAAGGGGCAGCGGGCGGGGTGGAAGGGGCAGGGGTGGAGGACAAGGACGGGGCGGATTCACTGGCCCATCGCCTGCGCCATCCTCGGAATCGCCCACTCCCACTCAAACGCAAGTGCAATCTCAACCCGCACCCGAGACCAACGCAAGTCAGTCTGTCGAGCCTTCCGTGCCCGTTGTCGCTCCAACACCAATACCCGCCTCTGCACAACACCCCACTCCCGCTCAGCCACAACGGTTACCCTACGCGCTCCCGGAGCGTCCTCAATCTCCCACACTGTGCAAGTTTGGTACAAAATGCACGAACTCGCAGTGCAGATATTCGCATCCATCGCCGGTCGCCACGGCTGAGAGTGGTGTGGTACTGAGTACGGATGCGTGTGAGAAGGGCAAAGATTGTAAAGATAAGGATTGTGTTAAATCGCATATTAGTCCAGCCGTCAATGCGCCAGGTATGCAACAACTTTTTCCTCCACCAGGTTCACCTTGCTGACGGTGTATTGTAGGCGCCGAAACCCAAAAACCACCCTCAGCACACCCCCACCCACATACTGCGCCAGCTTACTCCACACCTTCCAACTCCATCCCCTGCCGCTTCGGTGCCTCTTGTACTCGGCCCAACTGCACATTTTCACATCCCCCACGTCCAGCTACCACCCACTTTATCCAACAGTGCCGTTTTGGCGCTGCATGCACTCGTGCTTCGTGTCCTTTCCAACACCCAGAGGGTCGTGTTTTACCAACAACGTTTCACCGTGGCTTATCCACCAACGGGCCACTCGTCAGTGTGCCAAACCCTGAGACGGGTAGTATGGGTGGAAGCGTACATCGGAGTATGACCTTCAACGTCCCAAACAAGGGTGCAGGCACTACGGATAATGTCAAAGAGAAACTGGAAAGACAAATCAAGGAGCTAGAGGCTACGAAGAAGGCTGTTCATGACGCCGAAGTGGCGGCGGCGGCGGCCGGGAAAAAGAATGAGACGAAGTCCACCGTTCCTATCGCCGCGTAATCGGTGCACAGCGTTTCTCAACGCCGGTCTTCTGAAATTCGATGTTCCGGGGCTAGACGCAACTTCAAGTATCTTGTGCGGACAGAAAAATCAATTCATCTCTATCGCCTTGGTGTCATTTCTTTCTGTTGTTATTGATTCTGTTGTTCTTTTACCCTTCAGTAATAGTACGGATGGGATCCTTCTCCCTAACCCCACTCGCATTATTGAGAACGTCTGACGTGTGTATGTAGTATCTAACGCATTCGCCGACTGCATAGGTGCATGTCATTTTTTTTCCTACGTACTTTCCGTACTAGAACGGGGAAGGGGGTCGAAGACGAAAGAGCGGAATGCTATATTGCTTGGGGGACGCCGTCGAAAAGAGGCGGTCGTCCGTCCTTCATCCTCTGTCGCAGCATGAGCCCGATATCTTCTAAACATCCGGCACGAATAAATGGCTAGAGATGCGGAGATTGCGAATCCTTGGCCAAGAGTAGCCACGTGCTTGTTACCATGGTTGTGAGTGAGTGAAGTTGTCAGCGGGGACGGATTTTTCATTGAGAGATCGTTCACTGTCTCGGATTCGATACTCTGTTCTTTTATTCAGACATTACAGGCAGGAAAACGCACTATCGGAGGCTGGCTGTCTCATCTGCACGAACCGTAAATCTTCACTACGACGAGGCTATTTGTTAACCCTGAGAGAGCGAGTCTGATAGTCTGATTAACAAGGAACGTAATGCGATGCAGAGTCTCAATGCCCGTAAGAAAACCATGTCCTTTAATGACATTGGGTCAAAAGTCCAAGTCGTAGGTGAGGAACACGTACCTTTCAGTGCATATAGCCCTTCAATAAAGTATGCAAACTCTAGAATATTTCACTGGCCTCTTCAGCTCGAACATAGACACGCTCTGCAACCTGTTTTCGACCTCCACATGGCAGAATTCTCCCCAGTGAAAGTCTCTGATCATGTTGATGGCGAGTCGTACACTCGCGTCCATGAGTCCATAATATTCAAGTTATCAAGAACTCTGTAAATATATCAGCACACAGAAACCTATATAGGTCAAAAATACGACGTAACGTGCTTGATTGGTACGATCGCGTTACAATGAGGCTTATTTTTCAGTCTCTCCGTCACCACGATGTTGTCAGACACCTTGGCTTGATACCTTCTGAACAAACCTTTTGTTCGGGCCATGGTCTACCGAGCTGGACGTATACGGCACTCCTGGGCAACCGTGACAGAACAGGCGAACTTGCGAGTCTTTGTCGATTGCTTTGATGGTTACATTACCGACTTCGAAGTAGACTCTCTTCGAAGACGTGGAAAGAGCGGTAAAGAGTTGTTGCGGGCGAGCAGATAATACACCACTGCGGATGCAAGGGGAGATGGGAACTTGGGGCTCTTCCCGGGCCAGTGCAGTCCTCGAGACGGCTGCATCAGTCCGGGAAGATGGCCCAGAGACCGAAACTCCACGCTCACGATATACTCGATTCCATGGATGCGTACGCGTCTCGGACCGCAGCCTGAGCGTAGCCACTCGTTGAAGCAATGTATTATGTCATCACCTGTTGTTGATTAGCAATTATCCTCGCCTAAGTTAGGGGTATCTTCAAGTTCCCCAGTTCGACATCGCATTCGAGCGTCGTGCTTGATTATTGGCTTCAATACTTAAACAGACTTGGAACGTTCACCTCTGCCGCTTGCTTCTTGGAGCGTACTATATCATCACACGCTTTTACACAGCTGCTAATTACTCCTTGGTTCTTTCTGCGCTCGCCGCGTTCGCCCCTGGCTTTCGCTAGCCCAGGCCGCCGTAGATAACCCCTCGCATCCTGCATCTCTGGTCTTCGCGGTCATGGAGGTTGAATTCGAGGGACCACAAACGACAAAGCGATACAAGATGATCGCGAATTCAACCGAGAAAGAGCCACTGGCACAAGTGGTTTCAAGTTCTCGCCATGTACACGCGTACCACCAGATGCCTCAACGGATGCTGTGTACATCTGGTTCGATTAGAGGGCGAGGAACCATGGTTTTTTGTGTGCTCGGTCCTGGCAACGAAAAAAAGAGGCAGTTCGTGAAGATGGCATGGCAAGGACGGATAGCAGACCACGCTGTTGTGGTGAAAAGACTGAAAACTAATTCTTATTCCAAAGGGATCGCTGGGTTGCTTGAGTATATTTTCCTGTGTCTTGCGCGGACAGGGTGTACTGACATCGACATATTTCACAGAAAGTTCAGTGTTCAAGTTGTTCGGACGGCATGCACCAGCATCGGCACAAACAGAGGTTTTCTCGACGACAAGACCAGTCTTGTGAACATTGAGACTCACAAGTTGCATGTGTCTCCTTGTGGGCTGAAGAGGCCGGTCGAATATTTCTGGAGCTTGCATGATTTTATCGAGGGGTTGCGCGATGCACTGAAAGGTATGTGTCCTTTGTCTCTAATCTTTCTCCCGATGCAACACAATAAAAGGGCACGAATTTCTGACAAATATTGGGATCTTGCATCGCGATATCAACGAGCACAACATACTCCTTGGCATTTACCCTTGGGAAGAGAGAGGTTATCTGATCGACTTCGATATGGCAATATTACGAGACACAGAGGAGGCCGTATCACATTCCTCGACTCATTTTTGTGGCCAACCACCTCAACCCGTCGATCTGAGCGCTACCCATCCGCAGCAACCAGACCAGGCAAATTATGACAAAGAGTTTAGATTCGTAAGTATCTCCCTCGCGTATGTGGACATCTGTTAACGTTGTTGACATCATCGCCAGGGCAATGCTGCATACATTTCCTCTGGTGTACTCTTGGGCGAGAAAGACACACACTTCGATGACGTGGAGTCATTTTTATACGCCCTTCTATTGTTCCTTTTCTCCTATTCCGGCCCGCTTCCCAAGGAAGAGCTTCAGGCTGCTCATGACAGGGGATATTTTCGACCGAGTGGATCTGAGCCCCTGCCCCACAAGAGGTTTTGGCCCTTTGGGCTTTCCTCCTGGACGCTCAAGAGTGCACAACTTCTTGGGGAAACCAAGGCATCTAGTATTGGGGATCCGTTCACTGAGAAAGGGCTCATTGAAAATCCTCAAGCTAAACATAGTCTACGCGACAACTGGCCGGAAGATTTCCAACAGGCTATTACAAGTTTGTTAAGGAAGTCTTTCGAGACGTTCAGTCGGAGCATGCAAGATGTGGCACCAAGACGAAACGGCACTGAGGTATCGCATGCCCAGTTCATCAAGATACTGACAGACTGGCTGGAAGAACACGCTGAACTTGGACGCAAATATTCGGCAAATCATCCAGAATTCAAGGATCCCAGGTCAGTCGAGGTTGCGCCATTGCACGTCCCGTCTATTGTTAACCAGGCCACTGTTTGCATATCTCAGGAATAGGCTGTAGTATATTTTTGGATAGCCGTCGGTCACATTGATGAGAGAGCAACATCCCCTTGCGCAAGCATGAATAATGCCACGTAATCTGTGATCATTTATTTGATTACATCCAAGCACGATTCAAGAATTCGACATCATTATCTGATTGCTGTTCTTGTCGTAGATGATCCGTCCTCTCTGACGCACGATCATGTGCTATCACGATCAGCCGACTCGGATGCTGGTATCCTCCAGCGACATCATCGCCGACATGAGTGCACTTACTACTGACACTACTAGTAGGGTACTGCTGCTGGCACTGGCACTAGATTTCATGCACATTTTTCTCAAACGCATGAAACGATCTTTAAGATTGATTCAGGTGTGTTCCAGTGTCATCCACAAGATGAGGTTGCATGAGACACGCCCGGATGTGGTCAAATATGAATTTGAACGGGTAACTTTTGTCCCGCTCTGCAAGCCTAGTACTAGCTAGTGACCGCGACTTCCGAGTCATTGTTACCAAAGCTTCGTAGTGTTTGTCATGCCACTATCTTCCATCATTAAGATGGGACACATCCACACTCTAAGTTATAAAACAGCGCATGTAATGTCGCCGCACCCGTGAACGTGCGGCAGCGGCTATCTCATGCTCGTTCCACTATGACCAGCAGCCTGATCGTGAGGGTTCAGAGTGGAATCGCGAAGGTAGTACCACTTCACTACTAGTAGGCTTGAACTCAGAAACAACCGAATTCTTTGCAATAGACACAGCCTAATTCAGAGGGTATTGAATGTGGCCAAAGTGTTACATCTGGCTCTGCCAATACTCACAAGGTGAGCCGCTGCGTGAGCGGCAGAGCACAATCATGGTTTTATCTTCGTTGGTGGCTTGCTCTGATATCACGGTGGCAGCAAGAAGATCTCCGCCATGATGACGGCAGACCGTACCAAACAAGTTACAATGGCTGGGTGTGCACGGTCAAGGGAACCCGCTGATCTGGCCACACTAATTCTCGTTCGAATGGAGTATCGCTTTACAGCAATGAAAAATGCTGTAACTTCCATAGAAGATACTATCTGCCTACAGCAACGCTCTATGTTTGTGAGCATGTTCTCGTTCTGTTCGTCGCTGTCGTTCTCTGTCTTACACTCGGATTGCCGTTTTTCACAACTTTTGAGCGACCAGAGGGCTCCGGCCTATCACCACGACGCCTCACAACTTCCTGGCTTCTTGACACCCATCCTTGAGTACTTCGCCTTCGTCACAAGCTCGTACCTGGGCTCAACAAGTTGGCTGGCACAGCACTGGCGGCCCTGGCATTAGACCTCTTCTGGATATCAGGAACAGCTGAGTGGCTCGCTCTGCTAATCCCACTCCCCATGCTTCACTGTGTACCATCACCATGCACCTCTCCGACCTCCCTGGTGTTGTCAACCGGCGTTCCAGCTTGATCACCACACCGACGCCCTTCGACAAGTCGCGCTTCGCACTCGATGTGTCTGGCGTCTCGGGTTTCTTTGGTGGACTCGAAGCCATTTCCGCCATGGCGACCGTCCACATTTACAAAGGCCGACGTTGGCTGGGATGGTACAACACCCCAGGCTCATACCAAATCGCTAGGCAATACGGCCTTGTTGCCAAATCCACCGTTTTCAAGGCATTCTTCCCAGGCGTCCGCACCGACCCTGCCAGACTCTTCGAGTTTGATGGCTGGCAGGGACCCAGGTTCCAAGCTGTCAGCTCTGGTACTGTCATTGATACCACTGGTCATTTGGCTTCCGTCCTCATGAAGGAATGCGCTGGGATAGAAGGCAAGGAGATTGATGGAAGGAAGGCCTTGCGTGTAGGAGTCACCATTGTCAGGCTTGGCGTGGTTCCGCCTGAGGAGTTGTGCCCAGAGCGCATCATCACCTATTCGTCCATCTTTGCTGTTATCCCCATTGCTGCCAGTCTCTCCGCATGCATTGCAAGCGGCATCTATAAGGACTGGTTTTCGTCCTTCCTGATCCTATGGGGTATACTCAGCAATGGTATATCCTGCCTCGTCATTGGTTCAGGCACATTATGCTTCACCCACCACATGCCAGCAAATGGGTCCCCGTCTGGTAATGGTATCCTCGGCATCGGAAAAGAGTTCGTCCTCCTACAAGGGGAGGAAGGTGCAGTCAACTCCGTCACGCTCGGCAAGTTTTCTTTGAAATTTCCCGGTGACCACCACAATGAATACATCGGATTGTGCTCCCTCCTCCTTACGATCCAGTTCATCGCCCAACTATTCCTCATTCCCCTAGCTTCTCTATTTGGTCAAATCATGTTCGTTTCCTCCCTTGGCGTATCTTGGATCTACAATCTGTTTCTCTCTGCACTTGACCAGGAGAAGATTCAACGGCGCATCCTGCTAAACGAGATACTCCAGAAGCCATCGATGTACAAGTACTACCTGCCTTCGCGCACCGCTGCAGTCGTGTTCGCACTATGCGTTCTCCGCCCCGAGAATCCAAGCAAAATCCTCAATGCATACCTTCCCAACGATACGAAAGTCTGGAAGGAGTGGAAGAAGAA
>JBBPSU010000248.1:0-16433 GCA_038093755.1 Tylopilus microsporus | reverse complement strand
AGTATTGAAAGGACCGGGCGGGCCCGTGATTGGTGCAACACCATTTCTGGAGGGCATCTTGGGGCCGCTGAAAATAGTCGGTGAAGGGGATCCGTCAGGCCCGATCGAGATGGGACGATCGCATCGGCCGGGTCATTGGTCGGGTCCGCTGTTGGGGTCAGGATCATCGCCAGGCCTGGTAACATAACCGGTTGATTGCATCGGTCAGGCCCTCAATCGGTCGTCCCATGATAGGGTGAAGCGGCCTCCCAGGTGGAGCCTGCGGTGATCATCAGGCCCAGGCATAAAACATTAGGGGGCATCGGTCCGGCCCGAAGCAAGCGAGGCGAGGGCATCGTGCGGACCCATAGGGGTCGGGCGATAGCGTCGGTCGGGCCTGTTGGGCATCTGCCGAGAGGGTTGTCGGACCCATAATGCGATGGGCGGGGCGATCGCAGGCCCCATGTCGGCTTGGTCGATGTTGTCGGGTGTGCCAGCACATCGGGATGGGACCTGGTCATCGGGCCCGTGGCAGAGTTAGAACCGAATGTCGGTCGGGCCCCCCAACGGGGATCATTCGGCCCTCAGCCTCGCATGGTCGAAGGCATCCCGGGGCCGTGAATGTGGTCGGCCTACAGGATGGGTGGGGCCGATTGTTAGCACAGTCGCAGAGAGTATCGCAGGGCCTATATGCGATGGGTTGAGAGCATTGCTCGGGCCCTTTCAATGGCGGGCCCATGTGGTATCGAAGTGATCAGACGGGCCAGGCCATCGGCTGTCAATGTAATCGAGGGCATCATTGGGCCGAACATCCGATGGGTGGAAGTTAGTGTCGGGCCCGTGGCAGTTGCAAGGATCGCGTGGGCCCACAATGGATAGGTGACATCGGCGGGCCGACATGGTCGGCAACATCGGATGGGACATATACCTGATCAACAGGGTCCATTGGCCAAGCTCACCCCTTATCGATGTGACCGCAAGGCCGACCTCCCGGATCGAAGTACCCGGACGGGCCCGCCCATCACAACGAAACATGGGCGGGGGCTTCGCGGGGCCTGCGGTGCTATTGGGCCGATGCGATAATTCACCCCGGTGCGGTCGATCGAAAGGGTCGGGTGCCCCGCGCGTCGATGCGCTCACAAGGCCGATTCCTCCCGGATCGAATTCCTCGGACGGGCCCACTCGTCGCAACGGAACACGGCCGGGGGCCTCGTGGGGCCCACAGTACCATTTGGTCATGGTGATCATTCGGCCCAGACCTGGCATGATCCGATGCAGCCGACCGACCGACAACGATCATCCGGGCCGGAAGAAACAAACGAATGATGGACGGCCTAGACGACAGGGATGCCGAGACAACCTTGGTGGTATCAATCTTCAATTCCCGTTTGGGTATGTGGCGACGTTGAAGATGCTGGGGAGGCCGAGGGAGGGATATGCTACCGAAGGCCCATTTTGGCGTCGGCTTCTTCGTCGACGGAAAGGGCGTATTTCCGATCGTGACCAGGGCCGACGAACTCCTTCCGAATCAATTCTTCGAATCCCTTGAGAACGTAAGGTGATAATATTAGCCCGGTTGACAGCCTAGTCGGGAGCGTATTACGCAAGAGCACCCATCGGGTGTGGTTTACAAATTTGTCGAAAGCATTATTGGGGGTAGATTCAAGTAATTTACAACTCGATCGTCTACACATGAAAGTTTTACAACCCAGAAATCTATGACAGGGATGTGAGCACCAAGTCAAACAGTCGCAGCAGATTCAGCTGTTGTTTCAGCGACTCTCTCTGTTCTCGTGAGGCGGAGAGAAATTTATACATGGTCCTTTTTAGTGCCTCCTGGCGCTCAGCCGTTCGAGAGCTAGGACGAGTCGGGTAAGATGCCATGGGGTTTCGTCCATTGAGCTCCATTAGTCGGGCCATGTCCGAGAATGCTGGCATGACATTAACGTATGTCCGCATACATTATCCGAAGAAATCTGACCGAATGTCTCGGTATTCGCTACTTCAATGCCCTGTCGGCGCCATTCTTCCCGAACATGTCGCCAGGCGGGATGCTCTGTCATTCGGATATGACAATCGTGTTGATTGTAGAATCAGGGACATACTTACCTTCACCCAACGATTTTTCCAGCCGACTGATTCGTCGGGCCCTGACCGTTGCATCCAGGTTCTCTATTGCCCACTTCGGCCAAGCCAAAGATGTCGGCGAGAGCGGAAGATCTTCGATGGCAAATTCTACATTGGCCCTCCGGGCGACCGAAGATCTATCGATCAGTTCCACGGAACTATCTCTCTCCCTCTGGCTGTTTTCCCGGGGTGGTGCGGGAAACGGGCCATCGATGATTTCCACCGAGTCGCTGTCCTCTTCTTCGGACCCAACAGGTGGAGACGGTGGAACCTCAATCCGTGACAGACCATCCATGATGGCATCCTCGGGCGTCTCTGTATCTGAAGATGGTGAAGGTGGGATTGAAATGTCCACCAACATGTCGGCCATTGCATCGTCATGGACGGCAATTACTGAGGATGGCGAGGGTGGAATGACGATTCCCTTGAGTGTGTCGGACAGTGCGTCGCCCTGAAATGCCATTCCGAGCGGGTTCGGATTGAAGCCACTAGCACCGGCGGGGGGCGAGGAAGGAATTTCGACGTCTTCGAGTACATCCATCAAGGCATCGTCCTCGGCCTGGTTGATGTTGTCGGCACGAACACCGGATATTCTCGGAAGCCAATCTGCCATGAATCAGAGCGTCGATGTCTGGCATAATCCGTCAACAATGGGTACGTACCATGTCCCCTTTCGGCACAAGGATTGCTATCATCAGAGGATAACGGAGTGTTGACTTGAATCGAACGGTCAAATAGGCATCATCATGGAGAGATGCATGTTGACTTACAAGGACTGACGAATCGAACTTTCTTCCTAGGGTGAAAACCGGGATGATTTGACATGTGTATACGAATGATGATGACCCGAAGACCCTGGTTATGAGAAGACCGCTCCTGTAGAGTACCGACACTTCGGGACGCGGGGAGTTCAGCGTGGGAATCGGGGTCCACAGAGGTGTCCACAACGGACTAGCCGAGCGGAGTCCATCCGCGCAAAACAAACAAACATCCCGCCCAACCACGACCTCTGCGTGTCCAGTATCGCCCACATCCTCACACCTTAACAATGTCGCAACAAAACACATCGTTCGAGCAAAATATTGTCAATGCCGCGGCAAGACACATCGGTCGCATCATCCGACGAGATGTCGCGTGCAACGACGCCACCGGTCAGGATCTTTCGCTTAGGTGGGTGAGCGCGGTGCAAAGTCTCAGGGATCAATTGGTACGTCGTCGAATTCATCGGCTGCTATCTCGTTCTCATCACGACGCATAACTACCTCGCAGGACATGGTTCACGATGTTGTCACCCCCAACGCTCTAATCACCAACATCCCGCTTTTCGTCGTCGCAGCCGACATCGCCCTCGCTAACATGGGGGAAAGACGTTGGCCGAGATGGAGAGATATCATCAACGGTGATATTTCCCTCCGACCCGATCACCCCTGGCTCCGGCCCAATTCTTCCACAGATCCGTTGTCTTTGGATGCCGATACCCCCACAGATGAAACAGAGGAGGACGAGGAAAACGGGGGAAATGCGAACGAGGAGGCGGCTAAAGAGGACAAGGACAATCGCGGCCGACAACCTTCGGCAGGTCGGTCAGCCACCGCCTCCCGTGCCGGTCTCAAAAGCGGGGAAAGGGCCGAATCGGCTCGATCGCGCGACGACAACCGAACGAAAGGCCAGAGCGAAGGCAAAGGCAAGGCGCGGGCGCCCCCGTGTGTGGATGAAAACAAAAGCAAATCACAGGGAAAGGACAAAGGCAAGGCACGGGCTCTCGAATCGGACGACGAGAAGACGAAATTGCGTGGCCGAGGCGCACGGGTGGAGCGGGCGCCCACATCTTCCGATGACGACGAAATTGACACAAGACAAGTCCGCTCGGGCCAGAGGAGTGCCGAAGGCAAGGGTAAACGGGTGGCGCGGGCCTCCGCATCGTCCGATGACGATGAGAATGAGGAGACACAGCCCCCCCCCAGCCAGAAGGTTCGGAAGAGTGTCGGGGGCAAAGGAAAGGCGCGGGCCCGCTCAACGCCGAATAGGAATGACGGCCCGGCCCCATCGGCGACCCAACAACCGTCTCAACCCGAGGAAGGGGACGATGCACCGAGGGGACGATCCCGCATGCGTGCCGAACCTACGCGTGGATCCGGACGAAGTAAAAGCCGGGCCCGCTCTCGTTCGCGAGCGCGTGCAGGAAATCCAGAGATGGTGGAGGATGAGGACGAACTCATCACCGAGCTCCCCTGCGACCGATGCGAGCAACGAGGAAAGACCTGCGTCGTCAAGAACAATCCAAAGGTAGCCGCCTGCAAGTCTTGCCATCACTCGAAACTCGCCTGTAGCTTCGTCAAGAAACGCGCCAGATCACCTTTGCAACAACCTTCGAAACCGTCTCAATCGAGGGTCCATCCTCCCCCTCGTGCCATCGATAGCACGAAGACATCGGGACAGTCCCAGATGAAAACCCGACGCCGGCAGACCCCCGAGCCCATTCCGTCCACCTCAAAGGCAGCCGCTACATCAAGGGAGATGTCGTCACCGCCGGCCAAGCGACAGAGGCGGAAAGTGCGGAATGCGACTCCCGGTCGCTCGGAAGCACCCGCGCCGAAAGCCCACGGAGAGGGCTCCAAAGTGGTCATCATCCCGCCACAAGAGCGGACTGCGACATCATCTTGGCCGAAACCAATCGGTAAGTCATCACAGTCTCCCTGCAAAGTCTGCCTGAGTTATTCTGATATAGTCATCGATGCAGTTCTCATCCAGTCGAGTCGTAAAAGCCGTGAACCCCACATCGTCCCGATCACGCCGTTGCGGCCCACACCGTCGGCCGTGCAGGACAATGCATCCGGTACCGCCGCCCTGCAATATCAGGAGTTACAACGACAAAATGAGCATTTGCGACAGCGCGTTGAAGCACTGGAGAGCGGGCTGAAGACCATGGGCAAAGTGATCCAGCGAATTGCGCCCAGGAGTTTGTTTGGTGAGCCGCAGATCAGGTTTCCCTTCGACAATGTCCCCCCCATGTCATCCGGTCGAACGGAACAGCGAGAGGATTCCATGGCTGCCGACCCGACATCCGGGTCTAGTCGGGTTTCCATGCAGCCGAGCGAGGAACGCGGGTCGACGTCCGGAGAAGCGGACTACCGATCCACAGAGCCGAGCGAGGAACAAGGTTCGGCCTCGACCCCCCCACAATCGTGATCACCGTCGGCACCTCCCGCCTCCTCTCCGACTCCCCGGGGAAAGATTGCGCCCAATCGGCCAATCGAGTCACCCACCACCCATATGCAGGTTATCCGTCGGCCGGACATGTCGGTCATCCAGTCGACCACTGCCGTCTCTGCGTTGGCCGAAGAAGATCATTATTCACCCTTATTCTCCCCCGTCGCATCTCCCGCCAATCGTTTCGAAGAGGTCGTTGAGGAAGACAGCATGGATAGCAGTGAGCAGGAATCGGGCGAGACGGAATGGTCCGGAGAAGGTCCGATGGACGTCGAGACCGGATTGGACGAATAGTCTTCCATTGTGTCGCCAGAACTAACTCGGCATTTTCAATTTGTACAGCGGTTCTGTATTTGTATATACGGTCAATCAGGCCCAAATGTGACTATTTCTGAGGAATCTTCGGCCTCAAAGGGGAGACAAAACCGCCATCGGCCCGCTTTGGCGCACGGCGGGCCCGACTAGACTTCCGAGGCGTTTCTGAATTCAACAACTCATCTTGATTCGAATCCATGCAATTGGCTGTTGCAATCGGAGATGTCTCGGGGACTTGGATAGTTGTGCGGATAGTGATTCGCGGTTTCTTCATCTTTGGAGCATCGGTATCAACCCTAGAACTGTATGTTCTCTTCCCGATTGCCGGCCGATGAGTGTGCACGGCGTCATGTCTATTACCTGCATTGTCACCCACGCAATGAACTGGTTCATTTACTGCCGACCTCATATTGACTGGTTGCACTTCGGTCGTGTCGTCGGACACTGTATCGCCATGGATTGAATGCTCCCGAATCAGCAAATAATGTAAACGTACCCCGGGCGGGATTGGGCCCCGGTACAATGGGTTTCTTGAGTGCGGATTTCAGTGGGGGCCGATCGGCTCCTCGGGGGCCACCCCGGTTCTTTAATGTCTCCGGTACTGGATGATCTCAGTTTTCCACAGGAATCGGCCGGGAATGAGTACACGTTACCCTTCACGTCGTCACCATCCCGCAGACGTACCGGCTGCTCGCCTATAGTAGATTTAGTGGGAGGCCGATAATCTCCATTTTCCTTTGCGATACCTATAACCGCAATGAATCAATCACACAATCGGAATTGATACGGCCGAGAAATAGACGAACCGTCTATTACACATGACTGTCGATCGATGTTCGGCTGGGTGTGATAGCCGGATGGGACTCTTGTAGGACCTTCGGAGGCCAACCTCTTCATGTTTCAGGGTATGGCTTTGGACTGCAGGCCGGACGGACCGGGTGTAGGCTGCCGAACGGTGGCCGATTTGTTCTTTATGTTCCCGAAGTTGTCACCGCCGGCAATCGTCGCGGATGTTGTTCTCGGCCCCGGCCCTGAATATCGGCTTTGATCCCCGTCGGAATCGAACGGTTCCGAAGCATTTGGGGTATGCTTCCCTATGGGTCGGATGGTCGGCCCTCAGAATAATAAGATAGCCAAAGGACGTACGAATTTCGATCGGCCTTGGCTTTGAGCCGGCGGTAGGATTCCTCGGAATCAGCCTTCCCTGCATTACCTCCTTGGATAGGGTCGGAACTTGTTCACCTGATGTATGACCCGGGGCTTGTACCTTCCTTTGGTGTGAGCTTGCGGTAATATTGGTCGGCAATGGCTTTCGTGGAATTTCCCTTTCTTTCCCTTTCAGACTGGGACGGGCCGGAGGAGATTCCGCAACCTCGGCAGGCGGAACATCGGTGCATATGATGGGCAACTCATCGGCATCGTCGTCGTCGTCGTCGTCGTCGGAGCCTACCGGATCGTTCAGCTGTCCTTTGGAGTCAAGCCAGTATTGAAAGGCAAACACATCGTCCGGATACTTCCTCTGTCGCTTCCGGATGAAGTCCAGAAACCGACTTGATTCGTCAATCCTGAGATGGCTGGGATCGGCTGGAAACTGGAAGTCTGATGGGAGATGCCTCTCCGCAAAAAGGAGTTCTTGCTTGAGCCCGAGCTGCGTAAATGGCGCAGACTTGTTTTTATTCTTGCAAACACGTCCTACACCATATGATGACCCATTGTATCAACAAATGTGCAGTAGTTTGGGAACATACGGTAGTGAGCTGTTAAAAAACCCCTGATCATGTCGTGCATCGCCTCCCGACTTTGATCCGGAACATCGGGGATCCATATTTTCCCGGCGGTATCGGTCACGGATCGGACTCGTTGGTCCCTAGAGAATAGCTTTGGCTTCTTCGGCTTCGCCGCATTGCTTGTGGTGCCGACAGCGTCCCCATCTTCCGGAGCAAAGTTGCCAAGGAGATATCGGTCGAACTTTCCCCGGATGTCCCCAATGGAATCGAATGTGGCGCCGTTTCCAATAGTGTCATTGAAGTCATAGCTAAGGATTCATCGGTTCAATGGGGCATATCTGGAAAATGGTGAAACTCACTTGTGTGAAAATATCTCGCCCTTCTCATCCTTCCATCCGGTAAGCATGACAATCCTAATCCCACCCTTCCTCCACATCTCTTCGGCAAATTGTTTCATGAATTTGATCGCGCCCTTCTGTGCAAACCTGCGTCCGGGCCAACCAGTAGATCAGAATCTCAGAACCTGAGTGTGACGCTAAATGATAAATGACCCATCACCTTGCCTTAGCTTCCTCGGTTGCGCCCCGATTATTCCATATTTCAGCGGTCCTTTCCGCCTGCTGCCACTCATTTGTGCTGATACCTTCAATCAATTTGGTCAATGCAGGCTGGTAGAACTTTATATTCACTGATCCCCCTTCGGCACCAAACTCCTCTTTGATAATCCGCCGTAGGTCTTCTTTATGGGTCTCCCGTATTACGGTTCGGGCTGTCCATTTCGGGCCGAGCCGAAATTGATTCCGTTTCTTTGCTCTTCCTCGGGACCGCATCCAGGTCTGGTAGATCTGTCGGCTTCAGTGGACTTGCCTCGGTGAACTTTAACATCCACTTCTTACCTTTTGTTGATTTACCCATTCGTCTGATGACATACCGCAGTGAACTTCCATCTCCCTTGCTGTTGCAATGATCCCTAGCCAGCATTTCCTCCGTTCCTCTGTTGTCCCCTCTCTCCACTCCTCCAATTTCTCTTCAAGCAACTGTAGGACCTGTTGAGGAATGTTGTCGACTTCCCTTGGATCCTGCGCGTCAGCATGAGCCTTCTCCACTGCACTTTCCTCTGCGTCTTCTTCATTTTCTTCTCTTGACTCCTCATCTTCAACAGCTGAAATGTCGGCCAACTGCTGAGTGAAGTCCTCCTGCTGGCCCTCCTCTGTGTCCATAGGCTCCCATTCAATATCAGGCATATTTTGGACTCGGAGTGAGGTGGGGAGATGCAAGAGTAATAATACTTCTGCAGAGACGTGTCAGGTCCGGTGACTGCTTGCCGATCCCCTTGAGGAAGCTTCGGAACGCCTGGTCCTGTCAGGTAGGGTGACCCCTTGCCGATCCCCTTAAGGAACTTTCAGAATGCCAGGGTAGCCTATCCGCATTGCGCGGCAGGTGTTCGCAGCACCTTAATTCAGTAATCCCAAGCAACATGAAAATGGAGATGATGAGATGTACTGCCAGGGCCGAGTCGGATGACCACTTGCCGATCCCGTTATGGAAGCCTCGGAACGCCTGGTCCTGTCGGTGACCACTTGCCGGTCCCCTTAAGGAATCTATGTTACGTTTTCGTTGCAGCACATATAGCTATATAAGTGTAGCTTTTCGAAATTGGAAGGCCGAGAATCTAAGATAACCTGGCCAGACCGTCCGATATTGGCAGTGGCGATCGGATGCTGTGGTGTGCCGAACCGATTATCTACTCGGCTATCGGCTGTGGCGGCATCTGCTCTCGGAATGACGTTATGTAGGCCCAGAACAATCGACTCCATACATGGACAGGTCCTATGATATGTGATTACGGAATCCCAACTGCGGCCTGGACAGCACAGATTGCGGTATTGACAAAGAGGAACACCGCTTCCAACTCACTGCCCAACTGTGAATATGCCAAAACCCATGAAGAGGAGAAAAGTGAATCCAACCAAAGTAACCCATCTTACAATGATCAGCAAGAGCACACCCCATGCTTCTTCATCCACTCGATTGATCAGAGACCCAGATAAGACACCCAGCCAATTGGACACCACCCATTCACACATAAAGCCATCAATATCATCGGCCATAAAGTCATCCTCCTCCTCACCTATCAAGAATGCAAATATCACTTCACATGTATTGTTTGACTCGGACGACACTCACATTTTTGATCAACAAGATGGAGGAATTCAAGGTGGATCATTGAGACCCCTCAGGATATCTCCGACAAAGGTGCGAGATCCGGAGTCATCATCTTGTCTCTCCTAAGACAAAAAGGACAGACATCCAATGACTATCTGAGAGAGTGGCTAAAACACAAAGATAAATATCTCAAGGTCCTTCTCGATTTGGAGGCCCCTCCAGAGGAAAGGCAATGCTCAGTATGCACCAAGGCCGATGGTATTTACAGATGTCCTGATTGCTTCGGACAACCCGTGTTCTGCACCTTTTGCTGCCGGGAGCAACATCGTCGGCAGCCATTCCATCGGATCGAACAATGGACAGGGTCATTTTTTGAAGATTGCTCTTTGCTCATGGTATGCACATTGGTATTTGGAAGGTTACATTACCACTTACCGAATGCCAGACGGGTTTCGAACTGTGTCTCGGTCATGGCGGACATCCATGTCCCGCATCTCTAAAATCCCACAAGAATCAACCAAAGGAATCGGATGATGGATGGGAGGACGTGGATGGGATCCCTCTGCATCTCCGACCGCCAACCAACAAAGATTACCTGATTGCTATCGACATCTCCGGAATCCACTTCCTTACGATCCGGTATTGCTGTTGCAACAATGCAGCCGAACCTTTTATCCAACTCTTGCGGTCCAGATTATTTCCATCCACTATTCAGCGCCCGAGAACCGTGTTCACCTTCCGTGTGCTCGATGACTTCATCCGAGACAATCTAGAATGCGGTACCTCCGGACTGAATTATTTCAGCAAACTTCGAAGGATTACATCAAATGTGTTCCCTCACGCCTTACCTGTATGTTCGCACAGAGGATGTAACCCGCGCTGATGAATCCTGTGGTAAACAGGACCGATATCGGGATCTACTTCGGGTCGCAAGACAATGGAGGCTGTTGAAGCTGCTGAAATGGGCCGGTTTCGGACATAGCTCGGAGAGCCCAAAGGCAGGAGAATTGGCCTTGTTTTGCCCTACCTGTCCACAGCCAGGCGTTAATATAGCGCCGACACAATCCGAGCTATCCGAGTACGTGCCAGTGGCCTCATTCAATTAAGGAGCTTCCTGAGGACCCTGACCATTCCAGCTGGAGGTATACTCGGACATTTGTAATGGACGGCAATTTCAAAGCAGAGCATATGCCTGATCGACGCGCAGATGATCAGGTCTGGTTGATGGATGGTCAAGGATACATGGTCGGAAAGCAGAAATACAAAGATTATCTGAAGGCCACACCGTATCATTTCGAGGTAGGCAATCAATCGAACCCGATATCCCTACACCGCTGCCTAACGACCGACGGTGCACTCCTTAGAGATCCGCGTGCAACAACCATCGGGCCGTCAACCAGGCGAATACAGGACGCGGCAAACTTGAGTCTACTGGAATCGGAGCGACAGCGTGTGCCCGACATGGTTGCTTTGTACCTCATACCGTGGTGGACTTTCAAAAGGGAGAACGGTAAGTGAATTCAATCAACGTGATCATTTCGGCAGCTGATCTATTGACCGACAGGCAGGTTAACATGGATTACTCATTGGCTCACGCACTCAACTACAACATGGAAGGGATTTCCAAAGTGATCAGCTTTTACGATGTCAACTGCTCATACATGAAGAAGCTGCGAAGGCGTTTGTCAAATAATTCATTCATCCGAATTCGGCCCGGGTTAGGCATCATTCCGGGTATCGGTATTTGGCATGTCCATGGACACCGATCCGAATGTTATTCTCGGTTTGCTCCGTTATTTATCCCCGCAGCTGGGTGGGTGGATGGGGAGGTCATTGAAACTCTCTGGTCCATACTGAATATCGTTTCGGCTTCTACCCGTGGAATGAGTGGCTCCCATCGGCAAGAATTTCTTGATTTTCAAATGACTGATTCAAACTTCATGAAGATGATACGTATGTGTAAGCAAAGTTTATCTTATCAGACTTCGGATGCAAACGCAAACCAAATATCCACCTGACAGCTCAATCACTCGGACGAAAACTGACCAGGGCAAGGACAGCTTCGGCAGAGGCATCCGCGGCATGGCGGGATCTTGATGCGTCCGTCACGGCCGATCAGCGAGAAGAATGGCTAAGACAAGAAACCTGCGCCCAGGAGCGAAGAGAATCCGACGTATCTGCCATGGATATTTACGACCTTTCGCTACCAAAGGGTACGTGCTACGCAGAAACATGGTAATATACAATGATCATTCATTCCCGAATAGGTCCGACCATCCGGACTGTCGAGCTGGACCTCCTGCACGGAAGTTCGAAGCCGGAGCGGAGTAAAGGTGCTATGACTACATGGGTCGCACGGGGCATAAAACTTCAGGAGGCCCAATTGACACTTGGAAAGGACATGCGGCGGTTGGGATCGCATCCGACCGAGCTTCAGAAACTCACAATCGCAAGGCGTGCGGACCGTTTGTCATCCGATATTTCCCGATTCTTATCCGAAGGGAGAGGCTATATGGGATCTCCCGCTGGGGATTTGTCGTCGGATGAGGAAGTCCAGGCCGATGAAGCGCAGATACATTTGGGGGATAACGCAACCGCCTTACCAGGCGATGCGGACGAAGACGAACTCCCGGACGGGCTGGGTGCGCAACGTCCCGATCAGGTCGGGTTACCCTTGCCCTCGGTTCTCGGAAGAGCAAGATGCCTCGAGCTCGGACTGGAAGACCTGCCGGATGTTGAATTGAAATTGAGAGTAGGGCAGGCAAATGATGTTCTGCACGAGATCCGTCTACTGTTGGCTGAGAAGAGTGTTCTATTCCGTACCAACGTCCGGCATGCATCAAATCAGGCAAAAACGACTCGCGCCTGGGATAAAGTTCATTCCGTCAACCATGCGATCGAGCGCTATGCCGCGATCTATCAGCAATGTCGAAAAGCTATGATTCGGCTCGGCGCGGCAGAGGCAACCCTAACACGGTATAAAGAACTTAGGCAGGATGAACTCAAGGCAAATACATCAGCCATGCGACCGAACGACAGGGGACTTCGTTATGAGCGGCTGCCTTGGTTCTGGAATATGGATATCCCCCATGATATAGAGTCAAGTGGCTGGATGTCGGAATGTACGTATTTCTGTCATTCCATTTGTCCGGTGATGTCTCCATTGTTGTATAGTCTTCCGGGTTCATTGGCTGCGTGCGAAGGCAACAATGGACAGGTGGGCGGAGGAGGAACAGCTGCTTATGTCCGAATTCGAATGGACTGTTGCCTTTTTCAGGCACCGTATGGATGTCTGGCAGGATCGCCTTGCACGAAGCCAGGAGGTTGGAATGATCGGCGCTACCTGTTATGCGGCTCGGCAGCGCGCCATATATTCTCGGCTCCGAGAAGAGACACAGGCCAAATGGGACTCGTTGCTTCGTGCTGATTCACGGTCAGTGGAAAGCAGTCCGTAGATAGTCTATAAGTCCGCTTTGCACATACGACCAATGTAACATTTGTCAGTTTAATCCGGCACCCCAGACGGTTTTCCGATCACCGCGTTTCGGCCGGGCTTTAACTTATGCGTCCGGACCAAGGCTTGTTGGCATGCGCGCTCGGCGTATTCCGAGAGTGACAATTTGTTCCGATTTCAACGGCCAAATGAAACGCAGTTCTTTCCGTCACACGCTCATTATGGAGAACAACAAAAGCAACAACAACGCAAGCCATACAGCCTTGCCTACTATTTCACAGACTGCGCTGCATATGGTGATGTACTATTATGGCTGCCGTCTGGAAACGACAGCCAGGTGGCTCCGTGCTTGTCCTCCCTCAAGCTGGCCCGAGAATTGGCAGGACGAGTTACAGCAGGAGGTGGTGAGTGCGATTTCGGCCTCGACTTTGTTTTTGGTTCCGAATTTCATTACAGGGTTGTTTCTCGGAGCTGCTTGCCTTGTATTCCACAAGACAGTCATGCCCGCCGCCGATCCCCAAGTGCTTTGTGGCACTTCACGACGCCGCCAACACCGAACAGCTCTCGGCGGATTTGAGGCGACTGGAAGATGACGACTTCAGCATGGTTGACAGCATTCCGACACTCCTTCCAAAATGGCATCCCACCAGTTCCCTTCAGCCATGCGGCTTCAAGTTTGCATGGTGGTTTCCCTCCCCGTCGGGCGAGCAGCGCGACCGACCAGCGGTCATCTATGACTTTGGCGCTGAAATCACCGAAGCGTTGGACTACTTCATGGTGAGTCGTATGTCACACATTAGGGTTCTAGCTCACCAGGACAGGGAGTATGGCCGTTGGAGGGGAAGGAATCTCCTCTTGACCGAAAGCACAGAGCTGGGAAGAGCGGATCCCTGGAGTTCTTGATGGATTTGCTCAGCAGGAACCACTTGGACGCTGTGCTAAACGAGTGTCATTTACAAAAATACAGCAACATCATGCATCAGATCATGGTCTCAGATACCGACGATGAAAAAAATGAATACAGCTATTTGGTTAAGGAGATCGTGGACAAGGTTCGGGAGGATGAACAAAGGTACCGGTTCTCGGATGTTGCTTCTGCCGGCTCATGCTCACTTATATTCATAGCTATAGGACAACGAGCTCATGATTGATGGAAGGAAAAAGAAGCGCTACATTGGTTGAAAAGGACAAATCGTCCTCCATACTATTATACTACAAGGTTTCCCCGATGCGATCGAACTGATCATAGTTGCACCTCGGCACGTCCATGAACTCGTGTACATTGTCTCTCATGTAAAGTGAGATCACCGCCCTATTGCCTTCCGCCAATCCGACCCCGTGCTCAAGCAGTAAACCCGAGAGGGCGAGAACAGTGCCGGGGTTATATTGGAGGGCGTAACGTATAGTTGGAATGATGAAGTCAAGATCACCGTATTCTCCAACTGTAATGAGAAGGTCCATCCATTGAGGTCGTCCGTTTGAATCCAGGTGCACCGGGCTTGCTCTATTAGCGACGATCGTCGCTACGTTGTATACGGTCGGCCAAATGGCGAGTGTTTGCTGAATATCATACTGCCCATTTGCTTCGGCCCATTTGCCAAGGCGCACCAATGTTTCGAGACCGGTCCTGTACATGTCCGGATGCATGATGGCAAGCGCCCCGCTTAAAATCGCGGCTTGCTCCCCCGAATCCCGGAGCCAATCTCGGACACCGGAGTCAGAGCGATTGGACTTCAGCAGGGCCGACACCTCTGGAATGTGGTGGGAACCCTTGTGTGAAGACTTTGCTTTAGTCAATGTGAACCGCAGCCTGCTTAGACACTCACATGACGCCCTTGTTGAAACCACGCAGGAGAAATATTGATGCACCCTCGAATTTTGGCCCCGGGTTCAAATAGTCGCAAGTCATTTCGCCAGTTCCCCGAAGCTCCCGACTTGTTGAGGCTGCCTTGTAGTGCGGACTGCAGTCCTGTCAGGTTTTTCCAGAGGAGTTGCTTTACATTGATGTGGTCAGCGCATGCTGCGATCGAATGCAATGGCGGGTGCTACCTGATTGGGCTTGCTCACTGCATTGGGGAGATACCACAGCACTACGTGCTCAGATTGGTCGACGAATACAGCTGGCTGGGTCACGAAGGCAAGGGAATCTGCGGCCTCCAATTCCGCATCGGTATGCAGCTCCGGTTCCTCAAATGAGCTCGCACGGCGAGGCCTTTCACCGAACCGGATCACATCTAGGTCGGGAATGACCACTGTCCTTTTGTGAGTCATTCGAATGCATCATTCAACAGTTATCATAGCCTCGTACACTTGTTCTGGAATGCTAACACCAGGTGATCAACCATCCGGTTGGCCTCGCACAAACCCTCCAGGCTCAACCCCGGAAGGTCTATCTCGGTCGATGGTTGGCGGGACTTCCCGACGGCATGGCGGAATCGCTGAACCATGTGCTTTGAAACTCGGTGTGTAAGGGCCAATGCCCATGCCGGGGGAATGGGGGTATCCATGAGTGTCTGGGTGAAGAGAGAAGCGCCGTGTTTTCAGGGAAGTTTGCACTTTCGGGAAAATGCGGGGCCTGCCAGATCTCGATGCCACCGGTCGGGAGAATCCGCAGGGCTATCACCCTGGAATTTCGGATAATTTCGAATGCGTGTGTCATGCAGTATGGGACCCGAAGTGGGGCCATCCCGAAAGATATCGGTGGAGTACACAGCTCATCTTACATAACCATCGTCCAGATGATGATCCGGACCTCGATCCGTCCAATTTCTGGTCGTTTGCCCCGATGATGCTCTCGTCCAAACCCGCCAACCCAGACGAGACCGGATGCGGGAACAGCAATGAGTCGGGATAGGCCCGTCGATGCCTTTTAGCACACCATCACATACCTACCGAATGATGGCTTCATACCCAAACGGGAATTGAAGATTGATACCGCCAAGGTTGTCTCGGCATCCCCGGGGTCTAGGCCGTCCATCATTCGTTTGTTTCTTCCGGCCCGGATGATCGTTGTCGGTCGGTCGGCTGCATCGGATCATGCCAGGTCTGGGCCGAATGATCACCATGACCAAATGGTACTGTGGGCCCCGCGAGGCCCCCGGCCGTGTTTCGTTGCGATGAGTGGGCCCGTCCGGGCAATTCGATCCCAGAGGAATCGGCCTTGCGAGCGCATCGACGCGCGGGGCACCCGACCCTTTCGATCGACCGCACCGGGGTGCATTATCGCATCGGCCCAATAGCACCGTAGGCCCCGCTAGGCCCCCGTCCGTGTTTTGTTGTGATGGGCGGGCCCGTCCGCGGAATTCGATCCGGGAGGAATCGGCCTTGTGAGCGCATCGACGCGCGGGGCACCCGACCCTTTCGATCGACCGCACCGGGGTGCATTATCGCATCGGCCCAATAGCACCGTAGGCCCCGCTAGGCCCCCGTCCGTGTTTTGTTGTGATGGGCGGGCC
>JBBPSU010000247.1:0-16447 GCA_038093755.1 Tylopilus microsporus | reverse complement strand
CGCACTGAGGCGTGCAGTCTCGGACACACAGCCGAAGGGTCTATCGCGTCGTCCACGGGGATGGCCCAGTGCACCCTCGCTGAATGCGATCCCGATGCCGGATGTGGCCCCGTCCTACCAGATATGCGCCGTCGATGCCGAGCAACCTTGTTACGGCTTTGTAGGCGCGCTGACAAGAACAACGAAATGCCAGGAAGCGTTGGCAGTACCAACACTCGATGAGGTCTTCTGCAACCGCGTCGGGTGCTCTCGCAAAAGATGAGACAGTCTTAGGGTAAAAATTGGGGTACGTGTATGCGCGAGGAAAAGGGGGTCGACGTACGGTGTCCTAGCTTGTCAGCAGCGTGCGTCTGGGCGTCTTGCTCTTTGAGCTTCTCGAGGACGCTCGCGAGTGACGATGTAAAGGAGATGAACAGCACTTCAATCTTCTTGATGGACCGCTTCTTTCTGTGCCTTTCTCTTGGTTGTGTGCCGCCATCTACGTCCATCGCGCCCTGGTCCTCCTCTTCCATCTCTTCGATGTCTCACGAGACATGACACCATGCAGGTTCAGTCGCGTCTCAAACTTGATGCAAGTGGAATCACTGCTGGGCTCTGCAGGAACGCTCTTGGCGCTGAATCGTGCGACCCAAGGGTTGATATACTAGGCAAGGCATGTGGCTCGGCATACAACGCCTCGCTGTCGAACGGGCCTTTTCGATGAAAGGTCAAGACCTTGATAGAGGGGGGGAGGGATCGCGTCGCTGCGGGGAGTGACGGTGAGCTCAGTTAGATCGTCTGGATCCATCTCTGATCGATCCCATGATACTTTGATGGATAGGGCGTGGTGTCTCTGATGCGGGGCTGAAGAAGGCACAGGAAAAGGTGGCACTGCAAGCGACGGTTTCGTCCTAGTCGAGGGGTTTTCCACCGAGCCTGCCTGTGTGAGTGTGCGGACGGCAGGATGTGTGGTGGCACCGATGAACTCGACGGTGTCGATTTGGTCGATGGAGAGATTGGATCCGATGAAGACTTGTTGGAGGGGAAGGGCGATGGATCGAAGACAGGGGCAACGTGTTCTTCGTAGGTGTCACGGGTGAGCTTGGAGGAGGTGTTGATGTCGTTCATGGTGGATTCAGCGCTGAGGGTTGGCGAACAAGATTTTTATGAGGCGTTCGCATCTGAGAGCCAGAAGGAGGGTGGCCTTTGGGCTGGAGAGGAGGTCTACTTTGTACTTTGTCTTGAACGCGTTGGCAAGACGTTGGAGGAAGGCATGGTTGATATCATAATCACAGAGATGCTTGTCGTAGGCAGAGGATTTGAGGACGAGCTGACCTTTGGCGACGATGGCGATGGGCATGAGTGGGTGACCGACATCGACGAAGAGGATGTGACGGGGGTTGTCTGGTTCAGGGAAGTCGGTTTTGATTACGCCTAAGTTGAGTGTGGCGGCGTCCTGGATAGCTCTGCGCTGCACGTCAGTGTTCTACCCGGTCAAGGCGATGGCATCGGCTAGGGTGCAGCGGTGTCGTAGAGCCTGCCTGGATGTACGTCGGCGGGCTGGGTGGCAAGGGTGATCAGATGGGGCTGATAAGGGCGGGGAGTACGATATACCTGTACCAACGGTGTAATTGATGTGGACGAGTGTGGCATTGAGGGAATGCTTCTCGTAGTAGAGATCGGGATCGAGGAGGGTGTGACCGACGAATTTTTTTTGCGAACGCTGATGCGGCTGTTTTGGTTTGGCGGGTTCACCGATGCAGCGCATTGCTTGGGACCAAATGTGACAAGACGTGACAAGACGTACAGTGTTTCTTGATCGGAGCTAATCACATTGTGGGAATTTGTACTTCGACACTCCCTCCGTTCTCAGAGCAAGAGTTATTACCTGGCACTTCTCCATCAAACAGGCGTCGAGCACTCCAGCTGGGAACAAGAAGACCAGGCGGTTCACCGGAGCTGCAGACAGCTTTTCTTGCCTCAGAAGATGGTGATGCCGCTCGCGGAAATCATCCTTTGACAGCGCACTAGTACCCTATGGTCGCTGAAGGAGACAGCGTTCTATGGACTCGGTGGGATAGTTCACCTCAACCTAATTCGAAACCTCGGTAAGGATTTCTCCACACTATGTTGGTAGACATTAATGTGAACGTGCGTGAACTAACCGATCGGCTCCGTAGGCGTATTCTGTTCCTCGGCTATTTCTCTGGCTCCAAATGTGGGATTGCACCAATTTAGCGTCGGTCTCAGAGGTGTTGAACCTCACTGCTTCTTCATGGGACATGTCACCTTTCCTGGTGTTCTCCCACCCGTCGCAGACGATGGTTCATCCAGCTTGCGACCCCTGATCGGTATAATGTGAGTTAGTTTGGGAATCTTCACTCCATTAATATTGTTCACGCGGATCATCCGTTAGCTCCAAGATACAAGGTCGATTATTTATTCGTTGCTCTCCCACGAAGTCGTCAAGACGTTGCCATTCAACAATGTGCCGTCTTTTGCCTCAAGTAAACTCTTCACTGTTATTGTGAGTTCGGTGAATTACTCACAAATTACGTCCCTGAGCATTACAAACCCACCCCAGGACTCGTACCCCGCTCGATCTACCTGTCGTACCAGTTCTTGTTCTTCACGCTCGGTGAAATTACCACGCGCTGACTCGACGCCACCGTCTCGCCATCTCTGGGATCAAGATCGAGGTGCGGAAGGAAGTCGAAGTGAGCGCGTTGGCAAGGCCCTTGGGGGCGCATTTCGTTGAGGACCTCGCCTTTTCGCCCGACCGAGCACACGCCCGCTGACACTCGCGCTCGCATGGACACGCACATGATCCGTCGTTCGACGGACCTCTTGCGAGCGCGATGAGCGCTGAGATGGTGCACGATCTGAGTACGATCGGGGAGCGCGTGCCTATCCCTATGTTGCCCAACGGGGCAGCGCAGCAGTCGCGTGGGAGGACGGGGACGTCGTGGAGTGGCTCAAGCACACGCGCGGCGTTGTCTGGGATCGGCGGGGGGATCCCGATCAGGGTGATGGAAGTCGTTGGGGAGATCATCCGAAGGGAGGTAGATCGGGTGAGGGGTGGGCATGAACGTGCTGTCGATGAAGGTGGATGTGGGGGTGCAGTGGGGTAAACACCGCTCGAGTTTGAGGAGCGGAACCTTGGACTTTGGGAAGGGCGTCCCGGACATGGGTGAGGAAGCAGAGTCAGGGGACGCTAAAGAGTTGTGGCGTGCATGGAGCAAAGAAGATAGGTTGGCCGTGGATGAGGCAGAGAGGTTTGATGATGTGCTTGGGATCATGGATGAGGACCAGGTGCCTTCGTCAGCTTCTGTTACCACAGGGATGGGCACAGGTACAGTTGGCCCGGATCATGGTAACCTGAGAGTCTTGTGCATTAACTTACAACTTTGACCACTTGTTGTATTGTACTCTGCACCCGTCGGAAATGTGATGTGGTATATATCTCTGCCAGTGGAGAACAGGAACTCTTATGTGATGGGCATTGTGCATGAGGGGTACAAAAATAATAGACTCTGTACTTCTCATTGATTTCAACCTGGCCATATGACCATCTCTTGCTTTTGACAGTCCTCAGGTCTAAAAGACAAACACTTGTGGGGATTATTCTGCTAAAGGAAACACTATGTATGTATATCCAACAACTTCAGACATTTGAATCTCTCCAATTTTCACACATTCTCTGGTACACAGATGTAAAGATATTCCAAGAAATGAAGGCATAATCAATATGGTACAGATAATACATTTCAAGTGAAAAGAAAAGATTGCAGGAGAACATGAGCAACATCATTTATTGGAGGCAACTAAGAATATGAGAGAAATGCAAAAGTAGAAATGTATAAAACACATACCAAGGCTATGCTTCTGAATAAAGGCAATGTAGTTATCCACAGAGGCATTTGCAGATAATGAGGAGAGAGCAACTTGAAGAGAGCCCAAAGAGCTCTTGAATGTGGAATATGCTTCATGTAAAGCATCTTTCAGAGAAGCATCAGTAGAGCAATATAATACTGCTGCACATTCCAAGATGAGAATGGATGCTATGAAGCAATTAGTTATTATAAAACAAATGTAAAAAAATACATGAGATACCAATGCAAGCATGGTGCTTGTCTAGATTTGGCAAAAGAGTGTCCTATACTTGGTTTATATATGATATTGAGGAAGCAAGAATGGAATATACCTTGCAAAGTGTTAAGACCAAGAAACTAGCATCAGAGTCCTAGAGAATGTATTGAATAAACACAATAGAAGCCAGAAATGATGTATCACCTCCTAGAGAGCAGGGATGGGACAGAAACCATGAGCCTTGCAATTCCAGCCATCATATGATATCACTCACCAACTGGAGAGCAGGGATGGGACAGAAACCATGAGCCTTGCAATTCCAGCCATCACATCATATCACTCACCTCCTGGAGAGCAGGGATGAGACAGAAACCATGAGCCTTGCAATTCCAGCCATCACATGACATCACTCACCAACTGGAGAGCAGGGATGGGACACAAACCATGAGCCTTGCAATTCCAGCCACCACATGACATCACTCACCAACTGGAGAGCAGGGATGGGACAGAAACCATGAGCCTTGCAATTCCAGCCATCATATGATATCACTCACCTCCTGGAGAGCAGGAATGGGACAGAAACCATGAGTCTTGCTATTCCAGCCATCACATGATATCACTCACCTCCTGGAGAGCAGGAATGGGACAGGAACCATGAGCCTTGCAATTCCAGCTATCACATGATATCACTCACCCACTGGTGAGCAGGGATGGGACAGAAACCATGAGTCTTGCAATTCCAGCCATCACATCATATCACTCACCAACTGGAGAGCAGGGATGGGACAGAAACCATGAGCCTTGCAATTCCAGCCATCACATCATATCACTCACCAACTGGAGAGCAGGGATGGGACAGAAACCATGAGCCTTGCAATTCCAGCCATCACATGATATCACTCACCAACTGGTGAGCAGGGATGAGACAGAAACCATGAGCCTTGCAATTCCAGCCATCACATGATATCACTCACCCACTGGTGAGCAGGGATGGGACAGAAATCATGAGCCTTGCAATTCCAGCCATCACATGATATCACTCACCTCCTGGAGAGCAGGGATGGGACAGAAACCATGAGTCTTGCAATTCCAGTCATCACATGATATCACTCACTCTCTGAAGAGCAGGGATGGGACAGAAACCATGAGTCTTGCTATTCCAGCCATCACATGATATCACTCACTCTCTGGAGAGCATGGATGGGATAGAAACCATGAGCCTTGCAATTCCAGCCATCACATCATATCACTCACTCTCTGGAGAGCATGGATGGGACACAAACCATGAGCCTTGCAATTCCAGCCATCACATCATATCACTCACCAACTGGAGAGCAGGGATGGGACAGAAACCATGAGTCTTGGAATTCCAGCCATCACATGATATCACTCACCAACTGGAGAGCAGGGATGGGACAGGAACCATGAGCCTTGCAATATCACCCATCACATGATATCACTCACCTCCTGGAGAGCAGCAATGGGACAGAAACCATGAGCCTTGCAATTCCAGCCATCACATGATATTACTCACCAACTGGAGAGCAGGGATGGGATAGGAACCATGAGCCTTGCAATTCCAGCCATCACATGATATCACTCACCCACTGGTGAGCAGGGATGGGACAGGAACCATGAGCCTTGCAATTCCAGCCATCACATGATATCACTCACCTCCTGGAGAGCAGGGATGGGACAGAAACCATGAGCCTTGCAATTCCAGTCATCACATGACATCACTCACCAACTGGAGAGCATGGATGGGACACAAACCATGAGCCTTGCAATTCCAGCCATCACATGATATCACTCACTCTCTGGAGAGCAGGGATGGGACAGAAACCATGAGCCTTGCAATTCCATCCTTCACATGATATCACTCACTCTCTGGAGAGCAGGGATGGGACACAAACCATGAGCCTTGCAATTCCAGCCATCACATGATATCACTCACAGACTGGAGAGCAGGGATGGGACAGAAACCATGAGCCTTGCAATTCCAGCCATCATATGATATCACTCACAAACTGGAGAGCAGGGATGGGACACAAACCATGAGTCTTGCAATTCCAGCCATCACATGATATCACTCACCCACTGGTGAGCAGGGATGGGACAGAAACCATGAGCCTTGCAATTCCAGCCATCACATGATATCACTCACTCTCTTGATAGCAGGGATGGGACAGGAACCATGAGCCTTGCAATTCCAGCCATCACATCATATCACTCACCTCCTGGAGAGCAGGGATGGACAGAAACCATGAGCCTTGCAATTCCAACCATCACATGATATCACTCACAAACTGGAGAGCAGGGATGGGACAGGAACCATGAGCCTTGCAATTCCAGCTATCACATGATATCACTCACATCCTGGAGCAGAAATAGGATAGAAACCTTCAGCCTTGCAATTATACTGCTTTTAAAATATCAAAATACCTTCTAATACAATGGATGGCCTACATCAGAGATTATATTATCACATGAAAATCATCATACTCACTGCCTGTCATATTATCCACCATATCATGTAACACCATTAGTTTTCAAATCACCACCATTGGTAAATGATCATACATAGAACTAATGCATGTTGTCAGTCCTACAAGCACTTTCAAGATAAACTTCTTACACACCCATAGCTTTGGGAAGTACATGATGCATTCCTTGATTATCCCCTCTTGATCCTTTCCTAGGTCCACCCTGCCACACCAGTAAGTTGAATATCCAGTCTTAAATCATCCCAATTTGCATACCTTCTTACTGCCTGTCTCACACTCCCCTTTACACTGTCTTTCTGCACAGCCAGAAGCATTAGTATCACCACTCCAGTGTCCAAGGCATTTTCTGTTTCTGCAATCAAGGCATCACAGCGCCCAGACTTGTGCATCCCTGTAAATCCAGTACAGCAACCAAATGAAACCAAACACTCCAATCCTTACTTTCCAGCATAACATATCTTGTGGAATCACCCTGGATCTCCGTCCAGTACTGCTCTTGAAAAACCTTCTCTACCTCGTCTGCCACATCCTTTGGAGTGGGTCCCACATCTTCTTCAAAGCTGTATTCCAATTTCGTCTTGATATCGCGCTTGAATTGGTCGTACTTTGTGAACACCGCAATCACAGGCACTTTCCAGAGCGTGTTGAGCCCGACCGTGGCATACGAGATGCTACTTACCATTTTTGTCCGGACAAATCGAGCCGAAAAATCTCATGTCAAGCGCGGGTCGATCGTTGTCCATCGGGATGCAGTACCTGAGGCAATATTTCAATCCGCACATTCTGAATGTGAACACGACGAACCAGATAGCGTGCAGTCTGTCCTCTAGTCGCTTGGCAGTTGCCTTTTTGCGCACAAAGTCTTGCACGGTTTGTAGCTCGGTTTCGTTTCCGGCCTCGAATCCACACGAGTCGTGAAAAACGTAGCCATCGTGATTGGTGAACACGAGCTCGTGCTCGATGTTGTGTTCGCCACGCTGGTCGAGTCAGAAGTTGTTATCGTCAGCGTGGATTGACTAACCTCGGTAGTGGGATTGAGATGAATCTAATTTCCTCAGGGGTGAGAAGTACTCGGAGCGGGGATGATATTTCCTAACCTCTTCACGAGTGCCGTCCTCGTCAAACCTGTATGTCTTCGGACTCTCCGTTGTTTCGCAGACTCTCTGTAAGATGGTCGTCTTGCCGGCATTTGCCCGACCGACGATCAGGACACGGAACTTGATGTCGGGGACACGGTAGTTCAATGGCTTTTGGCTCATGGCTGGCAGTGAAGGTCGAAAGGTCGATGGCACAAGGAACGAAATGGGGGGAAGAAGGAAACACGGTGTGAAAGCGGTCGGTATCCCAGCGCTCGATTCGTTCTCCGACTCGGATCACTCCAAAGAAGCATCGACAGATAAGGGCGACCACGGTGGCCAGGTCAGCCTCGTGGAGATTCAGATCAGCTTCGATTGAATCTCGGACGTTAATTGGCAAGTTGGATCCGAAGTGAGCATTTGACTGGAATAGTCGAAGAGCTCATCCTGCTGGAATGAGGTAGAGAATAACGTAGTACACGAAAGATACATACCAGAGTACTCGCGGGTGACACCATATATGGTCGAAGCTTGTCCCTGCTAGCGCAGTTACCTACTTACCGGGACCCGGCATCAGCAATTGGGATAATGCGGCCCGTCTGATGAAATGAATGATATTTATATCTGCCATCCAAACAGAGAAACAGTTCTGGAATAAGGTGTGAAAGAGAAGGATGTTGATACGTACTGACGTGTCGAGGGTCCCCGAGGCTGTGGTCGTGATCTCTAGATCTGTGGCTGAAGTTCAACCTTATGGCGGTCTCCGAGCGCATGCATAATCCAGAGGAATGAATCAATTCAACGCGGTAGGAATATAACCTAGCAAAATCAACAGGGTGATATATGACTGATTACAATCAGTTGAGACCGACCGCGGAAGCAACAAGGTGCACAGTGAAAGATGACGCACCTCAATTCTGACACTCGACCCACGATTGGCATCTCGACACACCTTCCCGGGTTGTTCCCATCCCTCCCGATGCCCACCCACCCCACCCTATACTGCTGCTGGCCATCGTTCTAGTAAGACAAACAGCAACATTCCCACTTATTCCGCCACATCCTTGGCAAGTACTCCAGATTCCGCCCGGCGCCAAACGGGACCGCCTTACCTCTCACGTGATCGTTCCTGCGACGCTGCACTATAGAGGAAAAGAGGCATGGGCGTGTTGGAGTCCTGAAACACGGAAGAGTTTAGCCGAGTGATTGCGAAGCCTAGTCCAACTGATGAACGACAAGGTATGGATGGAAGTATGGGTTCAGAATCCCTGTCTAGGTCGAGCCATGAGGCAAAGTTCACGAGGTATTATACACCTTCCCGGGGGAAGGTCGCGTCGTATTGCATGCGCTGAATCGGGCTGACAGACATGATGAAGTGCTCGTGAAAATGGAGTCATGGTTCACCTAGATACGATTAGCATACACCTTCGAAGACAAGGTGAGGCAGGGTGCATGCCAGTAAAGCCTGGGCCCGTCCCTATGTGACCTGAGACCTCGACAGGATGAGCGCGTCTGAGAATTCCTGAATCCCATGACCGAGGTAGGGACTACTGAGATCGTCTGTTCGTAAGTTGGTCCATTGTGCGAGTGATCCGGATTCACCACCACCCGAGTGGGTGCGGAGGATGAAATACAAGCAACACATGAATGCAGAGACATGGAGCATTACGACCGACATCGGCCCTGGAGAGAAGATTCCGCAGCGAGGGAGGAAGGAGAGCAGGAGCGGGAGCAGGAAACGAGATGAAGCCGACCATCGTCAGAAGGAGACAGGCGGAGGGCAAGCGTGTCGCGTTGCACAAGCCGTAAGAATGAAACCCACCGTTCACGTCCAGCGAGGAGATCGCCATCTGTGTCGTCTACTTCAACAGCAACGTCGGCGGCGAAAAAGAGGCTGTCAAGCAGAGCCTGGATGATAGCATGGCATTCAACGAGAATGTCAGACTGGTCAAAGCGACCCAGGACATTCACTCTCATGTCGGGACCGGAAGGAGCAAAGGAACGTAAGCAAATATAAACAAATACAAACGTAAGATCGATGCCCGACACGAATACTTTTCCGCGCTCGTCCGAGTCGCTCCTTCACTCGCGCCCTGCCCGTTCTGACAGCAGTGTTGAACGTTGAATGATGCTTGAATCACAGACTTGAACTCTTTGACCTCAATTAGTACTGTGCCATCCTTGTTCACGATATATCATGGGTACACAGGTCCATTCTCTACAATTGAAAGTACGCTCGCAGGCAAGGCATCTCCTTCATTAGTATGGCTTCACGTACCCCGGCGGCGGCTCCTGTTCTCAAGAAAAACTGCATCGTCGCGCTTTGAGTCATCTCCGCCAGTCAGAGTAGTCAGCTCCATTACACGTTGCTTGGATCGCCGGTCTGCAAGGACACAGCATCGGCCACTGCATGATGCCAGGTCAAGGAGCTTCAAGTTGCGTAGAGCACTGGTACCATGTGGGGGTAGCGACGAGAGGCCTGCCCGCGACGCCCTGCCCGCGACGCTAACCCATCTAATATGTGGTCCCACGTTGCGTGCTGGATTTGAAGCAGCGCATCCGCACGCTCGCCGCATCCGTGCATGATGCATCGTCTTCAGGTGCTGATTATTTGCTTCGAAGCGCCAGTATCAACATGCACCCCCGAGGGGTACCGCTTGTAGTGTAGACCTGATCGTGCCGACAGACTAAATCACGTAAAGTCAGATGGACTTTGCTCCGTACTCGGCTCCCAGCGCACATGCGGGTTTTCATTCACATGCGTACAACGTACATCCTAAACGGTGGCGGTAACAAGCTTGAAGAGCTACTTGACACGCGAGTCATTCATTTCGACTTGGATCCCATCGATTCATCCAACAGCCTCTGAATCGTCTGGCGGAAATCCTCTCGCTTAAAAAAAACCGGACCGTTGCTCCCGTACAACGTCCGGCAGTAGCCATGAATTTCCTTGCGTCTGGCTGAGTATCCATAGCACTCAAACGCTTCCCGTAAGACATCCCAATTCGTCGAACCCGCCAGATCCGGTTTCAGCGTAAGGTCGAACAGCGATGTCAGTACTGATATGAGGTCAATGGTGTATGTCATCAGTAGACACTCGACATCAGGTCTTTCAGAAAATGTCATTAAAAGCGCACCACAGAGGTAGAGTCAGCACATACATGCATTCCATGACGGCACTCGAAACCCATTTCACAAATAAATACGCCAAGCCCAGTATGGCTACCGGTGGTGCAACCGGAACGGTGCCGGCTTTGACCAGGTTAACGAAATTTGCAATCGTATCAAGATACGGCACGCTGGGAGAGGGCCCTGAGCAACATTAAATAGGAACGTGTCGTACAAACACGTACTGGGTGGGGGATCGAACGTCTTGAACAAGATACAGCATGAGTTGCATAAACTCCACTCCAGTTAGAATCTACGATTGTCATTTGGAGATCCTCTCGCACGTAAGATCCTGCTTCACCTTGTCTTTTCTGAAGTTCCAACACGTTATAATGTCCTGATGGACTTGTGCAAGGCATTCCCGCAGTAGCATATCTCCCGCGCCGGGAATGGTTCTAGCAAGGGCATGGTAGTAAACTTTACGATGTTAGGTCCGTATCATGGACACGAGCGGTATATTGTACATACAATTAACCCCCTTTCTGCACGGCGAGAGGGATTATAAATGTTGCGATGGAGCCGAACAATGCCATGGCACTTACTCGACGCATGCTTCGATCTTCATTGGGAGGCTAGCACGCTGGGCAACTGCCCATATCACCCATGCATCACCTTTGAACTCTTTGTGGACGATCTTGCGAGTCATATCGACTAGGTTGGCAATTGATCTCTCATACCCTTTCTTGACTGAGATGGATTAATGCCACACGGCAATCGAATCGAGACCGCCTGCTTACCAGAGATGTTGATGTAGGGAGGGGTAGGGATATTTAGCACAGCCACGGAATCGGAGAGAAAGCGCGCAGAGGCTTCGAAGGCGTCGTGAGCATCCATCCTCCCAGCCTTGCGTAGTATCTCGAGGTCTATTTCTGGCTCATCTTCCTCTCTTTCCATCTCCTTTGAGCGCACTAGTGCATCGTACTTGGTGAAAACAACAACAACGGGAGCTGATGTGCATGGGGGCGGTGATCAATGAGCACCCCGATCAATTAAACTGAAAAGAACGAACTCTTGAGTTTGTTGGCCAGTGCTAACAGCTTCTTGTCGCCTTCTTCTAACACTCGGCCCCCAGCTCTTGGCGTTTCAGTGCACAGCCTGGGGACAGTGAGTTCCAGACCACTGGCTCGCCATGGCAACAGACTTGCCAAATGGCATGCAGTTTGTCCTTCAAATCCGGCCTGGCATGTCTGTCTCTTACGAACTGATCTGCGAGCTCGAAATTAGTTTTATCTCTGGCCTCGAATCCTTTCGAGTCGTGCAAGACGAAATATGTATTCTCGTCGGAAACAAATTCTTGGTCGATAGAAGCTTCTCCGCGTGTATATTCGGATACTTTCTGAGTAGAGGAAAGATCAGCTGATCGCAATCCGAGACGGACGAATGCGATCACTCACTGCCTCTGTGATTCCAAACACGCGATTGACCAAGGAGGATTTTCCGACACCAGCCTGCGATGATCATCAGAAGGATACGAGAGGAACGGCCGAGACTAGGACTGACACGACCAACACAGAGAATGCGAAATCTGCGAGAGCGAATGAAAACTGGACAACATGAGCTCGGAACTCGATGCATACCTTGGAGAATCTCGTCAATGGTCGAGATGGGATCCATACTGCTGACGTTGAGGGAAGCAGGGCGAGAAGAAAGAATTGTTTATCGATGACTGCTATCGATTATAGGCCATGGCCACACGTGTTCATTGTGAGGTGCTTCTATCCGATCATCGCCAAGAGTGGGGCACGGAAAAGTCCGCACGCGGTATATTCTGAAAGGAGCCGTCTCAGCCAATCGGACCGGTTCCCTGTTTAGGTGGCTCGAACGTCAATATTGCCACCCCATCCGAGTTGCCCCAGCCTCCCGCTTGTGTTACGATTTACCCAAGACACACACTTTAGAACGAAACCTATCGTTCGAGGTCAAAACTCTGAGTCAAACTCGTCCATTGTCACTCACGCTTCCACCTTCGCTAGAGCCGTACCTCGACTCGTCGACGGGTAACGTCTTGGCGGCTCCTTTGGTTCCCAACCTCGTCTTGCACTGTGACCGCCATCTGTTTGTCCGGGCTGCTTTTCACGTCTGGCTCTTTTAGCGAGGCTCGAGGCTAGCGTTCTCTGTCCTGGTACTCAAGTTTTACGTTCTGGAAAGATGTCTGGCGCTTTCTAGGCTTACACAATTTAGTTGTTGCGTTGACAAGAACAGATTGAACGCGCACGACCAGGGCATCCGCAGTGTTTTGCGAGTTCGGCGAGTGCCGCGTGCGTCTGGAGGACGCGGCAGAGCTGAGTTTGAATACAAGGGGAATATTCGCCCCATCTGTCCGCGTGCCGCCTGACCGCTCCGAGCCTGCCTCCCGAGAATGTCCTCCGACTTACTCGATCTTCACGGTTTGATATGGGGTTTCCCGCTGGATACCATGGGCGCCATTCAAATTCCGTCCAACGAGAGTTGCTCCGAACTCAAGTCCATCATCTCCAAAGAATTGTCACTGCCATTTAACACCTTCACTCTTCATAAAATGTGTCTTAACAACCTTCCAGAGGAGACTGTGTATCCGGACGAGGTGATCGATATCAATACGTTGCCGACTCTCGACCCCAACGACAAAGTATCCGATATTTTCCACGACGCCCTCAGCCCCAACAATGCGCCGCATTTTGTAGTTTTCACATTAGATTCAAGTAAGTATCTGCCACTATCTCTCACCCAACGACGACTTAGCCAAATACTCAGAATGGATGGCGGCCCATTTTTCCGATGAAATCGAGCTTTCCTGCTTGATTTCTGGTGGTACATCCAAGAGCGATTTTAAGATCACCATATCAAAGAAGCTAAAAATTGTAGACTTGAAGGCGAGGATCAAGGAAGCACAGTCGTTTCCCGAAACGGTGGGACTCACCCACATTGAGCTGTACGATGTATGCATCTCCGCTTATGACAAGGCGAAACGAGAAGAGGCGCTCCACCGCTTTATACCCAGTAAAGCGCAATTGGTAGACTCTCTGTCGCTCTATAGGATCTTTAACTTCCCCCGTCCCTCGCACATTCACGTCATCGTCAAGGTATCTGGCCAGCACCTGCGACCACAACACCCTACTCGAAATCTTTCTGACCGTCGCAAGGAGTATTACAATTCCGTCCACCATTACTCTGCACAAGCAATCCCTTCATACACCGCCCAACCCAAGCCGTTCCGCGACTTCCAAAGAGCACTTGGACAGGCCCTGCATTGCAATCGAGGATCGGTTGATAATGCGACACCACCCCTTCCTTTGACCCTGCTTCATCCCGCGTTTGGCACGTTCATGGAGGAATGCCGGACACTCGTCCCAAATGCCGAGCACAACCGTTTTGCAGCCAAATTTATAGGCGAAATGAGGTTGCTCTATGCGCCAGAATACGCCAACGACATGGGCCGGGCCCAAGCCGTTCGCGAACATTTCAGCGAATGGGGGCTTACTTTCCGCGAAAGCTCAGTTAAAATGATGAAACATTTACTAGATGGAGAGCTGTCGGATCCCGCCAGTGGTTGTTGTTATGGGATTTTGGAGGTCGACGATGAAATTGGGAGTATGAGCGCTGAACCCTACGCTCGAGCGTGTTTCTGCTACGAGCAAGCTTTCAAGGAAAAGTTCTGCGAAACACCTTCAGTCTTCCCGTGTCTTCTGATATTGGTCTTTGGTACGTTCTTTTCTTCCCTTTTTGCATCAAATATTTCTGAAAGATGTTCCCGATGAGGACCTTACCTTGGCTTTGCGGGCGCTGCATGGAACGTACGCCCGACGGTCGAGATACTCTCAGTCGTTCCCTTGTTCCATGATCCATACTATCCTTCCAATGTCAATATACAGACTATAGTCGCGCGCCATCTTCTCGCCATGAAGAACGCACTGGGGGTACTTTCAGATCATTACAAAATATCTTATCCAGTCCATGACCCCTTCCCAACCCAGCTATTTCCTTACGCCACGTCTTACCCTCAAGCCGGGCATTCTCAAAAGTTCGAGTACCTGAAGCAGATACAGGCCAACCTCATCTTCCGCGGACGTCTGCTCGGCACACGACAGGACATCTGGATCAAATTCGTTCGCTCCTATTCGCCCGAAGCGCACCAATTCTGTCAAGAGAAAGGGCATGCACCAAACCTTTTGGGATTTCGCAAACTCGACGGAGACTGGGTCATGGTTGTGACGGAGGACCTTGGACCCAGTTACCTCACACTCAACGAGACACGCGGGCCCCTCCCTGTATCGCTCATGAATGGCATTCGCCAGGTGATCGGAGAGCTTCACGAGGCAGGCTTTGTGCATGGCGATATACGCGACTGCAATATCATGGTTCACCAACAAGATAAAACCAAGTTCATGATCGTCGACTGGGACTGGTCGGGGGTAAATAACGTGGTGCGATACCCCCCAAACGTGAACCAAGAAGTGAAGCGTCCAGCTGGCGCAACGGATGGGGAGCTAATTCTTCCTGTGCATGACTTAGAAATGCTGGATTACATAGAGAACACTCACTGGGGAGGTTCTGGGACGGTTCGGAAACGGGCATTGACATCGGCAGGTGAAGAGCTGCAATGCAAGGTACCGAGAACAGGCCCATTTTTGACATAGTAGTACAGTGACGCCTGATCATATACTTCGAGGGTTGTCCCAAAAACACTCCGAGTCGTGAATTGATTTTGATCTTCTAGTCCTTCTGACTGTAGATTGTACACCAAATGATTTTGCGAAAAGTTTTCGCAAGACGGATCACGCGATCACGACTCGGATGGACTTCCCTATCATGTTGTAGTCATGAGCGTCACCATCGCCGCTGGGCTTTCAACCATGTTACGACTGGCTTCAGCCCCCAAAAGACATCGATCAGCAATCCATGACTCAGCGATCGATGATTCTCGTGCAGCGAAGAATAGTGCCAGGCAATCCGGACATTCTCAAGACCAATCGACTAGCAGTTTCATTGAAATCTATCGTACTTCGACTCTGCGTTCTGCCCAATCTTCGCGTAACCGTGCTTCCACCAACTTGTCCAGATCTTTTGCGATGCCTACAGCCACGTTGAGAAGTCGCATTATTTCGTTTGGAGCTGTTGGAACGCCGCCCGCCTTGTGCAAGACGCAAATCTCGCGTTGTGCGTTGAGTGCGATGTTCATCGTTCCTGCACTCAGCTTTTGTTCGAGCAGCGAAGGGTCCACAACAGGACGCGTCGTCGGATCGGGGAAGAATGCAAACGTGATGCAGAATGGAGTATGGTGGATAGCGAGGGGTACGGGTGCGCGTTCCTCTGGTGCATGCTACGCAGGCAATACAGGTGTTTAATGCAAAGCAGCATGGAACATACATGATATACGGACCACGATAACTTCATCTCCTATGACTTCGACTTCTGGTCGACGAAAATGTTTGAAGGCAACGATGCCCGCAAGGCAAGCGCAGTCGAGCATGTTACCTGCGTCAGCGAGACAGTGGACTGTGAGACGGAGGTGCCAGACCTGGAAGGCCCCCCGCATCTTAGGACATGCAGTAAGATTATGGGTGAACATGGCATACGCGTTGTCCAGCGAGGATGCAAAGCGATTCCTTGTCAATCGCGTCACTCCGCCTCAGCACCTTGTCGAGCATACGG
>JBBPSU010000246.1:0-16453 GCA_038093755.1 Tylopilus microsporus | reverse complement strand
ACTTTAGTCCATTCTTTCTAATTCATGTAGTGGGCACCTCTGCCCCTTACTTAGGTGAATACAGTTGTCTTGTACCTCCTTGGGCAGCAGCTGAGTGGGCACCTCTGCCCCTTACTTAGTTTAACACACATATCCGGACTAGACGTCCAAAGCGCATACCTATACGGAAAGCTTGAAGAAGAAATATACATGGAGCAGCCAGAAGGATTTAAAATTCCCGGCCAGGAGAATAAAGTACTCCGCTTACTACGCACCTTATATGGACTCAAACAGGCTGGACTCGCCTGGTGGCGCACTCTCAATGAGTCCATGATTGAATTAGGATTTGAGCGTTTGAAATCCGATGCCGGAATCTTCCTATACCACAAGAAGGGTACTACCACCGTAGTTGCTATCGTCTACGTTGACAACGCCCTATTCTGCAGACCATCCAAAAAGATCGTTGACGAGATCAAATCCGCTTTCATGCAGAAGTGGGAATGCCGGGACCTTGGAGTTCCAAAGGAATTCCTCCAGATGCGGATCCGCCGCAAAGGTCGGAAAGTCTTAATTGACCAAACTGCATATCTGGAGAAGATCATCGACCGCTGCGATATGAAAAATGTGCGCACGGCTCATACCCCACTCCCTGAAGGCTACTATCCTTGACCGAACAGCGAGCCCATCGATCCGACGTGGAGATCCCGCTTTCAGTCTGTCATAGGGTCACTCCTATACATCATGCTCGGAACAAGACCGGACATATCCTATGCCGTGACGATGCTTTCCCGTCATTGTGCAAACCCGTCGCAGGAACACCTGGACAAAGTGCTACATATCCTCCAATATCTCATCGGAATGAAAAACTACGCATTCAAGTTAGTCTACGACGGATCATCCGGACTTGGCATTACCGCTTGCACCGACTCCGATTGGGCATCCGACCCAGTAACCCGCCGGTCTCAAACCGGTTACTATCTTAAACTGGCCAATGGAATATTCAGCTGGAGGTCACATGCCCAGCCTACAGTTGCCCTTTCATCCACGGAGGCGGAATACATGGCCCTGAGTGATTGCTCTAGACAGACCGTATGGATCCGCTCGCTCCTAGAAGAACTCGGATATGACCTACGTCTGATCCCGATCGCCGGAGACAATCAAGGATCTATCTTCATGGCTTCAAATCCCATGATGGAATCCCGATCTAAACATATCGACATCCGATTCCACTATGTCCGAGAGGTCATAACATCCAAGAAAGTCACGATTGAATTTATCAACGGATCCGATAATCTGGCGGACATGTTCACTAAGAACCTAGGACGCACCAAGTTCGAGAAGTTCCGATCCCAACTCGGACTCAAGTTTTACTCAAACGGACAAAATTCCTAATCCCATTCCTATTCTGCTTGCGTGCTTACCGCGCATTTAGCGAGGGGGAGTGTCGAATAGATAAGTAGGGTACCTAGTACATACGCTCCTATTAGACTAGTAGTAGTACAAAGGACATCCGGACATAGTCCGTGCATGTCCGCAGTCAGTCCGCTCCGGACATACATTGGTCCTGGTCCGTCCCTACCGGACACACACCAGACCTTATGTAATAAGACATGCATATACTGCAAGGTCTTCGCATACCCACTGGGGATCGCTTAGACGCTTAGGATACAGTATATATACCAGGGAACCCTCCCTGATGTAATAGAACAAGTTTCTTTGTCTACTCCCACATTCTGTGCTCGTCTCAACCACCCAGGTAAGTCTGGTGGGCTTCCCTCACACATCTATGCTCTGCTCAACATCCTGCAGCGACAACTTTGCCGTGTACATTCGATTCGCCACCCATTTTTCAACCTTCCATTGTCAAGTACACCCCCGGGGTTCACACCGACTTACCAGCGGCACAGGTATGTGTCACTGAGCGATGTCTCGTTGGGCTCACCACAAGCCCTGCCTCGCTCAGAGTTGTTTGCATGGTGCACGAGACAGCCGACTGCAACGTGATGGCACACCTCGCCTTCTCGGTCCGATAACTTCAGCTCCACCACTGTCGCTACCAAAGATCTCAAAACGATACCATGGACGTGGCGTTCATCTCCGCTGTCGGCAACTATCCCGGTGGTGAAAAAGTCTTGCGCAAAGTCCACCGTTTTGCGCCTTCGGTGCCGCTCGACAAATATCATATAGGTACCTCGCCGATCTCGACAGCATGTCCTACTTGGCATGCTTCATGGCATTTTTGGCGTCGGACTGTGCCGCGCTCAAGTTGACGGTGTACAAGGAGTTCTTTTCATATTGGCTCCAGCCGTGGTGCATCGTGATGCGTTATGTGCGGCGTGTCGTAGACTGATGCATCTGGGTGTGTAGGTTGCTTTTCCCCCTCTCGTCATGGTATGCTGAGATTTACAACATCCATGCATATTTCTCGGGACTGTCAGTGGTGACAATGGGTGTAGCGACTCGGAACATGATGGTGGCTAGAATGGATGATTGGGAGGTGGTCAATGCAGAGAGGGACCCACAGCTGTGGCAGATTGTGAGGGCCGGGCTTCCAGACCTTGGCAATCGAGAACGAGATGTTCAGATGCCTTGGAAATGACGCTGCATGTACAGCATGAGTCCCTCTTGGCCTGTCCGCAGCCCATTTCAACACCGTCCTCGAGGGTGTATGCACACAGCAGGTCAGATGGGTTCCACAACCATGCCCGACTGTAACCAAGTATATCACTCTACCCTCCCAACGCAGTCCTACCCTTCGTGTCTCAGCATCTGTCCAGCGCGCTGCATCAAGTACCGCGACGGCATCTTTCATCTCTTCCTCTGCTTCATGATTTGTTCTCTGGCTATTTTTATTGTCGTATGACCTCCATCATGATGTATGTACTTGGTATTATACTATCTTGTGTCAAACTGGTCTCGCTAGGATTCCCTCTCGTTCATTCGGATAGTCCCTGAGCTCTGGGTACACACGGTCTTGTGGCACATAGACAACATACAACTAGGAGTTGGGTGTGAGGTGGTCCTCACATTGGTCACGCCGGTTCCACTGGCAAAGTTGAAACCTGACTTCAAGTTCAAGTTGGAAGTTCAAGTTTTCCTTGCCAGTGCGTGTGCGCAGCCTGAGTGCAGCGGTAACTGTGATCAGCGGATGCGATACTTCAGAGCCAGTGCGGCATTCTAGTGGGCATTTTAGATCATGCGCTGTTGTACTTGTAGCGCACTGTTGAGCCTGTAGTGCACTGTTTTGCTCGTAATGTACTGTACCTCAATCACGCTGCACTGCTGACGTACTGTGATTACCTTGTTCCGCCTGTGGCAGTGCAGTTGTGACAGACTGCAGCACTGACGATGCTGTAATCTGCTGTCATGATACTGTACCTAATGTCATAATTGTGACTAAGTGTGCCAAAATAGGCGGATTGCTGATGTTCCTCGGATCTTTCTGGGAGAAGACGGATTCCTTTTGTGAAACTCGGCAATCACTTTTTCTGCATTGGTTAGATTTGCCAATGGTTCCCATGTACGATCCGTTTCATCCCAACCTTTCCAATGGACGAGGTATTGGAGCTGTCGTCCTTTCATCCGCGATGCCACTATTTCTCCTACTTCATATTCCTCATATCCTTCTTCCGTGATTACGATTGGGTCAGGGCGGAGGGTTGGTTGTCCTTCTAGAACATCTTGATAGGGTTTAACGCGAGAAACATTGATCGTTGGATGAATGTGAATGGATTTAGGGAGGCGTAGAGTAACCGCATTTGGTAGGACCTTTGTGATGATATAGGGTCTGATCCATTTTTGGGTTAATTTTCGTGCGGTGTAAGGGAGTTTGAGATGTTCTGTGGATAGCCATACTTGATCTCCGACCGCGTAATCTGGTGCCTCGCTTCTTTTTTGCTCTGCGGAACGTTTCATTCTTTTTTGGGAAGCCTCAAGAGCTTCCTTAATTTCTGTGTGAGCTTCTCCTGCTTCTTTGCCAAATTCTCCAGCGGCGGTCTTGGCCTTTCCTTCGAAACCTAAATGGGGATGGTAATTTCGGGTGATTGCGAAAGGGATGGTACCGGTGGCGGAAGTGAGGGCGTTATTGTGCTGGAATTGGGCTAATTTAATCCATTCTGCCCAAGTTTCTTGCCTTTTTGCCACGTAAGCACGGAGGTATTGTTCCAGGTCCCGATTGATCCTTTCGGTTTGTCCGTCGGTTTGAGGATGATATGCCGTGGAGAGCCGTTGCTCGATCCCGAGGAGTTTGCAAAGTTCGGAAGTGAAATCTGAAACAAACTGTGGTCCATGATCTGAAACTATAGTACGAGGGAGTCCATGAATACACCAAACATTGTCTCTAAAAATGCGAGCTAAGTCTTTGGAGGAAGTGGTTTTGACGCAAGGAACGAACGAATCTGTCCACGACGACGCAAACTGAGTCACATGAGGATGAAAGAGGAAGTCTGGTGATGAAATCAACAGAGATGTCTTCCCATGGATGTTCGGGGATGGGAAGAGGTAAAAGTTTTCCCGCTGGTGCCTTTTGCTTACCCTTCGTGAGGGCGCACGTCTGGCAGGAGTCTACGTAAAGTTTGGCATCTTTAGTAATACCGGGCCATGTGAAATAACGAGAGAGAAGATGAATTGTGCGTGCCTGACCGGGATGGCCGGTGATGAGAGCGTCATGACAAATGTTTAGAAGTTTTGTGCGAAGTGAAGGGGGAATGAAGGTTTTTCCAGAAATATTTTTGAATATTTTTTCCTCATCATTGAAGGTAAAACCTTCTACGTCTCCTGAGATTTTCTGTGATTCGGAGATTAGTTCATCGTAAAAGGAAGAAGATAAGGAAATGTTATTTGTTTCTGCTATTTCCGGAAATATGGTGACATTAGTGTTGTGATCCATAACCATGTCACCATGATCTGGTCTTCTTGATAGAGCGTCTGCTCGACCGTTTGTCGTTCCTGGTTTATAACACATTGTATAGTTGAATTCTTGAAGGAGTGCATGCCATCGTGCCTGTCTAGGGGATAAGGTTTGCGGCTTGCGCCAATACTCAAGGTTTTTATGATCTGTCCAGATCTTGAAAGAAGCTCTCCCAATAAGGTAGTGGCGCCATTCTTTGAGAGCTCGAATGACTGCCAAGAGTTCTTTGTCATAGATCGGATAATTTCGTTCTGCGCTATCAAAGGAATGAGAGATAAACACTGTTGGTCGCCACAAACCATCTTCTCCTTTTACAGATAGAACTCCTCCTGTTGCGATGTCACTGGCATCCGTTTCTACTTGCATTTCTTTGTCTTGATCAGGATATGTGAGAAGAGGTGCCTTGGTAAAGCATTCCTTAAGGTCGTTGAATGCCTTTTCTTGTTTTGGTCCCCATTCGAAGGGTGCGTCCTTTTTGGTAAGATCGTTCAGAGGTCTGGTGATGTCAGCAAAATTAGCAATAAAGTGTCAGTAATAATTGCAAAGGCCAAGAAAGCCTTGCACTTGTTTGAGTCTGGTCGGAGTTGGCCAATCGAGGACTCCAGCCACTTTCGACTTTTGCATTTCAACGCCTTCTTTTGATACGACCATTCCGAGGAAATCCACCTTCTTTTGCTCAAAGTGGCATTTTTCGGGTTTGACGTAAAGGTCGTTTTCTTGCAGGCATTGAAGGACTTCCTTGACGATCTTTTGATGTTCCTCCGTTGGCCTTCCTTTGGTGAAGATGTTACAATCGTCCATGAAGATGATGACGACTGTATACATGTCGTTAAAGACGTCATTCATCATCTGTTGGAACATAGATGGCAAATTAGTCATTCCAAAGTACATTACCAATGGTTCGTAGGAACCGAGAGGAGTGACAAAAGCCCCTTTCCATTTGTCGCCTTCTTTGATCCAGATATTGTTATATCCCCATCTAAGATCCATGGTGGTAAAAAGGTCAGCACCTTTGAGTCAATCTATCAATTGAGGGATTAGTGGTAATGGGTAAGCGTTTTTGATGGTTCCGTCATTGAGGTATTGGTAATCAATGACCATTCGTTTTTTACCATCTTTTTTGGGAATAAAGAATACGGGTGATGTTTGTGGGGATTTAGAGGGTCGGATATAGCCTTTCTTGAGTTCTTTCTCGATGAACGTTCTAACCTCTTCCATATCAGGGTCGGATAAGGGAATAATCCTTCCCTTTCTTGGTTCGAAGTCAGGTTTGAGATCAATGGCGTGATCCCATGGTTTTCAGATCGGCATTCGTTCTGATTCGTTCTGTGAAAAGACATCAAGATAATCGTGATATTGAATGGGTACTTTTTCCTTGAGCCCTTCTTCGATGGCTCGTTGAAACACTGAGGCTGGCAATCGATCCCTCTGTCGGAATTTGCATTGATTGGTGCATCTAGAAAACGTTAGTTCCTTTTTTACCCAATCTATCTTTGGATTGTGGTGTTCTAACCAATTGTATCCTATGAAGAGTGAGTGTGTTCCTAAAACAGTAACATAGAAATCCGCATATTCGGAATGTCCTTGAACATCAAATAGTATTGTGACCTGATGCGTGATTTTTCCTATTGCTCCTTCAGAGCCATCCGCATTTGTCACTATGATTGGCGTGGTTAGTTTGTCTAAAACGAGATTGTGATGTTTGCAAAAGTCCAAATTGATGAAGGAATTTGATGCCCCTGAATCGAGTAAGGCATATAAATCTGCTGATTTCCATCTGGTGGTAGTTTTGAATCGGAGACTTGTTCGGAGAGTGAATTGTTTTTGGGTATCGAGGGATTGTGACGATATTTCTGTGGAGCAGTTAGTCATAGGGGAATTAAGCACGTCTTTGGACGCCGCGCTTTCGCTGAAAGACACCCTGAAAATAGATCCTATTGTGCATACAGGAAAATCGTCATCAGTATACTCTTTTAGATCATGAACACCCTCTTCGTTCACGATCATTGGCCTTTTAAAGCCTCCTGCTGTTTAGCTTCAACCGCGAGCTTGTCTTGCCAATAGGCTTCTGCTTCGGCTGTCACGTAAGCAGCATTATGGGAGGCATACCCCCTCCTGTCGCCGGTTGGACTGGTGCGAGTTCCGAAGATCTTGTATTCGCCTTCTTCGGCTTCTTGCAATTTTGGGCGATATGCCCTACTTCTCCACAGTTATAGCACATACGGGTATCACCAGCATACTGCATTCCTATCTCCATTGGGGCTCCGCGGCCCGGCTGTAATCCTGTGGGCATAAACCGTGGTTGGCTCTGCCCTTGTTGGCCCTGGGAAGGACAATACTGTCCTCGGTAAGGCTTTGGGGCCTGAGCCGCCCTAGCTGCTCCTCTTTCCTCATGAATCCTTTCTAACGTTTTTCCATAATTGTCGTACTGTTTGTAAAGATCTTCGTAGTTGTCGTCGTCGATCTCACAGTGGAGAGATACTTGCTGATACGTGGTGAATCTGACCACTTGTTTGAGTAAATGCGCTCCTTCTCCGTTGGAGACCTTTGCCTCTCTTTTTAGGATATCGAACTTTTGGAGGAAGTCCAAGATAAGCATAGATCCCTGCTGGAGGGCTTTAAGTTCTTGATACGACTGGTACTCGAGGGTTGTAATTTGGAAGAATTCGGTGATTTCTTTTTGAAAGTTTGGCCACATTGGCCATGCCGCATCTCCTAGAAGATCGTTGGAGTCCTTTTTCGTCCTCAACTCTGCGTCAAGGTATTTTTCCATTGTCAGTTGGGCGAAAGGTTCGGCTTTTCCTTTGAGGCGGAGCAAAACCGCCGTTGCCAACACCTTATCCGACTTCCAGTTCTGAGCTGAAACCCAGAGACGTATCTTTGTCCACCAGAGGCGGAACTTCTTTTTGTCTCCATCCCATTTCCTGGGATCTGCGATCTTCTTGACCGTTTCTTCTTCTTTCTTAGCGTTTTCCTTGAGAGTGTTGACTAGCACATCTCGGAGATCATCCATGTTGAAAGCACTCGACATCGTTGCTTACTACTAAGTATCTTTCAACCTAGTTCTGGGCAAGTCTTCTGATGTATCGTATCAGGATGCGAATATCGTCTCTTCGCAAGTATAGTAAATCTTCTGAGGCAACATCTTGCGCTCAAGTAGTTAGTCTTATCCAAGTGTAACGACCTAGACTTTTGAGTCGTAACGCTCGCATCAGGAAAATTTTGAAGGGATTATAATGGATTATAATCCCTGGCAGACATGATATTCCTCTCAGATATTGCTCAGTGACCCCTGGCAAGTCCCTAATCATCAACGACCATCCTAAATAACATTAGAACACAATACACAATGCTCTATATGTCTCTGTTTACCCCCCAAAAGAGGGGATTAAGTGCAATAGGGGCTTGAAAGTTTTCCTGATGCGAGGGCAAGACAACGAGTGACCAGTGTTCAAGGCTTCAAGACTTAATTGTCAAGTCTGAAGCGAGTAGATAATGAGAGGGAGCGGTATCCTTAATTCGCACTCAAGCCTAAGCAAGGATTGAACAAGTGGATAAGACTGTCATCATAGGTACTTTACATGGGTTTAAATACTAGGGTGAGCTGCGCACAGACTGAGCTATGAACTACCTATATGGGATATGCGATGCTGCATACATAGGTCTGCGCAGTCGATGCTGTACAAGTAGAGAAGTGGAGTCATATGGCAAACCAATGAGAAAGAAAAAGGGAATCATACGATACGTTAGCCAATGAGAAGGATGAAAAAGGATAAAATCATAACACTGCAGGCTCAGAGTCATTTCTGAGCACAACTTCCTAGCAAAGAAACTTGGTCATAGTGTACTAAAAAAGCAAAAGAAATGAAAAATACACCCATACCATATGTCATATCCACTCCTAACCCCTAAAGTCCCCCTTCAATGCCATCTCCAGCCTACTACATCATACCTCCAGTACACCCTAATCCTTCCACTAGACTTTGCCTTGGACATTGTACGATATTGTATCTCCTTTCTCTCATTGGCTTATCAAATGTTCTCCCATGTTCTTCTTGATTCCCCATTGTCTTTGTACTATACACAGGCATGGTCCATGTGCACTTCCATACATATATCTAGGTTCTAGTCTGTACATGTACCTTAAGTTAGACCTTGTGAATCTACACTCTAACCTCTACATTGAACCTTTGAACATTCCATTGGGAACTCCCTTGAACTTCCTCAATCACCTTATCAGACAATTCTTAAGACTATAGTCTTCACACTACTATTGAGTGTGCACTGTCCACCACAAGGAATCTCCTTGAATGGAAGACTCCTTTGAACTCTTGAACATTAGAACTCTTCATGTTTCGTCTACCTGCAGGTAGCCATAACACTTCCCCATTAGTACCTCTCTTTTGTTTACACTCTTTTAGTTTAGTTTCCATTCCTTTGTACCTATCATTCCTCCAACCCTTCATTCTACTTACTAGTACATACCCTTCACCACACCATATGTTCTCCATTCTGTTCCACTGGCACATGCCCATAGTATAGCCTCTATGATATCTCTGTATATTCCAGTATGAACTCCAACCAGACTTTAGTATTTAAACCATGTCTCCTCTATGTATCTCCTTAGTATGAATATCAACAAAGTTTCCTCCCCTCTATCTCTTCTCTGATCTCCCTCTGAACTCCTCTGAACTCCTTATCTCTTCTGACCTTGAACCTTTGTCCCTCCAAAATCCAGGACACAAAGTATGACAAGGGCATGACACATAAGTCCTGTGCCAAGTCCTGCTAAGTATCCCCCTCTGTTTATCTCTATCAGACTGCTGGTCCAATCTGCACTAAAAACCTCTGAAATCCTACAGAAAGCTTCAGACCTCATTGGACTTACCTCCAGAGGACCCAGACTTGACACCATATGTCATCAGAGTCAATACTGTCATCATGACTTGGGGCATCCACTGATCCATGCTCTCATCAAGAAGATGACCCAATATAAGTGACTATAGTATTCTACCAGACTTACACAGTTTTTGTAATGACTATACTTTCCACAGTGCTAGTATTGAAATGTTTGTGCAGTGTACTGGTGAAGGTAAGTGGCTTATAATTGAAGTTTCAACAGGAGAAAACCCCACTTTAGGTGCCTTGTATTGTGCATCTCATGCTATGGGGTCATTGTCATGCATATTTCCATCTAAGCTGGTTGAATGGGGAATACAGACAAATGAAGTAACAAGTACAGTGAGCTCAGAAACCCTTTCCATGCTAACCTAATGGCAGTGCACACAGCACACTGCCAAACACTCTCCTGACCTTAATTCTATTGGGCATCTCTGGGGATGGCTCAAAAGGAGGCTTGCAGAGCATGAATACCCTCCTAAGGGGATTTTGGAATTGTGGGATAGAGTTCAAGTGGAATGGGAAAGGATACCAGTGGAGGAGTGCCAGAAAATAATTGAAAGCATGCCTAGAAGAATTCAGGCAGTGCTTAAGGCAAAAGGAGGATATACCAAGTACTAATACCCTGGCAATTCAAAAGCTCAAAAACCCTTTCCATGACATTGCCAACTTGTAATAATGATATCCACATGGTGTGTGAACCAAATCACATGACTTAGGGGGCGATTTTGTAGCCAGGGGTATGTACTATTTATAATCCACCAAAGCTAAGCGAGATTCCCACAGTGTTTGGCAGTGTGCACAGCACACTGCCATTAGGGTTAGCATGGAAAGGGTTACTGAGCTCACTGTATTTACTAGTGCTTGATAATATGTGTTCAATTTCTTGGCACAACAAAAATCTCCTGTTGTTGAGTTCCCAGTTTGGCTAATAGCACAATAAACAAAGTCTGTGGAAAGAGCTAGCATCTCAGGCTTATCTATCACTTGTCAATTTCTGGCCCAAGTGTTACAATTTCATCCATTCTCACCCTTTCCTATGCTCTCATTGGCCCACTAATCATATGACTCCCTTTACTATTTTTCATTGGATAACTGTATCATTCCACTTTTTCACTCACATAGCTTTGACTGCAGACAGCTGTGTACGCAGCATCGCTTGCTCATATTGAGTAGTTCACAGCATGGTCTGTGCATCTTTTCCATCAGTATATAAACCCATGTACAATACATGTAGACACTAGTCTTATCCACTTGTTTTCTCTTGTCTTAGGACTCGGGAGTGAATTAAGGATACCACTCTACTCTCTTATATCTTTCCACTCGCTTTGAGCTTGACAATTAGCTCTAAAGCCTTGAACACTGGTGTTGTAACTGTTGTCTTGCCCTCGAGCATCACGACTCAAGTCTAGGTCATTACACTTGGATAAGACTCTCTACTTGAGTGCAAGATGTTGCCTCAGAAGATTTACTCATTCCACAAAGAAACGATATTCGCTACAATACATCGAGAAGAATTGCCCAGAACTAGGTTGGAAGATACTTAGTAGTAAGCAACGATGTCAGACCCCTTCAACATGGACGATCTCAAAGCAGCCTTGATTGATGCCATGAAGGAAGGAAGGAAGTCAGAAGAAATGACGAAGAAAATTGCTGAGCCAGGCAAATGGGATGGTGACAAAAAGAAGTTCCATTTATGGTGGATGAAGATACATCTCTGGGTTTCTGCTCAAACCTGGAAGTTGGACAAGGTATGAGCCACAGCAGTTCTACTTCGCCTCGAAGGAAAAGCAGAACCCTTTGCCCAACTAACGATGGAGAAATACCTTGACAAAGAAACAAGGAAGAACAAAGACGAAGACTTGATTGGAGAAGCAGCTTGGCCTGACCGGACAGAGCTCCAAGAAGAATTCATGGATTTCTTCCAGATTAAAACTCTTGAATACCAGTCATATCAGGAGTTGAAGGCTCTGCGACAAGGGTCAATGCTTACCTCAGATTTCCTTCAAAAGTTCGATATTCTCAAAAGAGAAGCAAAGGTATCAGATGGAGAAGCATTGGCAGCCCACTTGCTAAAACTCACGGTTAGGTTCTCCATGTACCAACAGGTCTCTCTCCATTATGAAATTGAAGAAGACGACTATGACAACTTGTATAAGCAGTATGATAACTACGGGAAAACATTAGAAAGGATTCATGAGGAGCAGGGCACGGCCAGAGCGGCTCAAACCCAAAGGCCTTACCGAGGACAATACCGTCCTTCCCAGGGTCAATCAGGTCAAGACCAGCCAAGGTTTACACCCACAGGGACACAGCCAGGTTGCAGAGCCCCAATGGAGATCAGGATGCAGTACGCCAGTGATACCCATACATGCTATAACTGCAGAGAAGTAGGGCACATCGCCTGAAACTGCAAAAAGCCGAAGAAGACAAACACAAGGTCCTCGGATCTTGCACAAGCACAGCCACAAACAGCTGCTGGAGTTGGATACACTTCACATAATGCTGCTTATGTGACAGCAGAAGCAGAAGCCTACTGGTGAGACAAGCTTGCAGTAGAAGCTAAACAGCAAGAGGCTTTAAAAGCCCAGTGATCATGAATGAAGAGGGTATTCACGATCCAAAAGAATATACTGATGATGACTTTCCTGTATGCACGATAGATTATATTTTTGGGGTGTCTTTCAGTGAAAGCGTGGCGTCCAAAGACGTGCTTAATTCCCCTATGACTAACTGCTCCACAGGAATATCGTCACAATCCCTCAACTTGAATGCCCAAAAGCAATTCACCATCCAGACTAGTCTACGATTCAGAATGACCACCAGATGGAAATCAGCAGAACTTCATGCTCTATTAGATTCAGGAGCATCTAACTCTTTTATCAACTTGGACTTTTGCAGACATCATAACCTCGTACTTAGCAAATTAGCTAACCCTGTAATAGTCACAAATGCTGACAGTTCCAAAGGAGCCATAGTGTAGTAGGTAGCATCACACATCAAGTAACCGTCTTATTAGACATTCAAGGACATTCAGAATATGCCGATTTCTACATCACTATCCTAGGAACACACTCACTTTTTATAGGATATGATTGGCTAGAATGCCACAACCCAAAAGTCGATTGGGTAAAAAAGGAATTAACCTTTTCCAGATGTACTAGTCAATGCAAATTACATCAACAATACCAATTGCCTCCCTCAATGTTCCAAAGGGCAATTGAAGAAGGATTAAAAGAAAAAGTACCCACCCAATACCATGATTATCTTGACGTCTTCTCACAGAACAAATCAGAATGAATGCCGATCAGGAAGCCATGGGATCACGCTATCGATCTCAAACCGAACTTTGAACCAAGAAAAGGATGAATCATCCTCTTATCTGACCCCGACATGGAAGAAGTCAGGACGTTTATTGAGAAAGAACTCAAAAAAGGATATATCCGACCCTCCAAATCATCCCAAACCTTGCCTGTATTCTTTATCCCTAAAAAAGACGGTAAAAAATGGATGGTTATTGACTACCGCTACCTTAATGATGGAACCATAAAGAATGCTTATCCTTTTCTGCTAATTCCTCAATTGATAGACCAGCTCAAAGGAGCAGATCTCTTCACCACCATGGATCTCCAATGGGGATATAATAACATCCGAATCAAAGAAGGGGACGAATGGAAAGGAGCTTTTGTCACTCCTCTCGGTTCTTACGAACCATTGGTAATCTACTTTGGAATGACAAACTCACTGTCCACATTCCAACAGATGATGAACAATGTCTTTAATGACATGTACACGGTCATCATCATTTTCATGGATGACTGCAATATCTTCACCAAACTTATCAGCAAAACCCGGAATTCAGCTTAGTGGTGAGGTATACTAGCACATAGTGCTCATAGTGCTCATAGTGCTTGACAGTACTGGACAGCTACTCCAGGTTTTGCTGATGAAGGAAGACCCATAGAAGAGCATCAAAAGATCATCAAAGAAGTTCTCCAACATTTACGAGAAAACAACCTTTATGTCAAACCAGAGAAATATCACTTTGAACAAAAAAAGATAGACTTCCTTGGAATGGTCATCTCAAAGGAAGGAGTCGAAATGCAAAAATCTAAAGTAGCCAGTGTCCTCGACTGGCCAACACCAACTCGACTCAAACAAGTGCAAGGCTTTCTCGGCCTTTGCAATTACTATTGATGATTTATTGCTAATTTCGCTGACATCACCAGACCCCTGAACGATCTCACCAAAAAGGATGCACCCTTTATATGGGGGCCAAAACAAGAAAAGGCCTTCAATGACCTCAAAGAATGCTTCACCATGGCACCACTCCTCGCATATCCAGACCAAGAAAAGGAAATGTGAGTAGAAACTGATGCTAGCAATATAGCAACAGGAGGAGTACTATCAGTAAAGAGGGAAGACGGTTTGTGGAGACCAACTGTGTTTATTTCTCATTCCTTTGACAGCGCAGAATGAAATTACCCAATTTACAACAAGGAACTCCTGGCAGTAATTTGCACTCTCAAGGAGTGGCGTCACTACCTTATCAGTAGAACCTCATTCGAGATCTGGACAGATTACAAAAATCTTGAATACCGGTGCAAACCACAAACACTTTCACCCCAACAAGCCAGATGGCATGTGTTACTCCAAGAATTTAACTATACAACTGTGCTATAAACCTGGCAACACCAACGGAAGAGCAGACGCTCTGTCAAGAAGACCTGATCATGGTGATGCAGTCACCGACTATAACACTAACATCACGGTCTTCCCAGAATTTCTCAAAGCCAATAACATTTCCTTACCACCCTTCTTTTACGATGAACTCACCTTAGAATCACAGAAAATCTCAGGGGATGTAAAAGGTTTTATCTTTGATGATGAGGAAAAAACATTCAAAAACAATTCAGGAAAAACCTTTGTTCCTACTTCTTTACGAACCAAACTTCTGACAATTTGTCATGATTCCCCCATCGCTGGCCATCCCGGTCAGGCAAGAACCATTCACCTTCTCTCACAACATTTCACATGGCCCGGCATCACAAAAGATGCAAAATGTTATGTAGACTCCTGTCAGACATGCACCCTCACAAAGGGTAAGCAAAAGGCACCTGCAGGAAAACTCATTCCCCTTCCTATCCCCGAACGACCATGGGAAGATATTTCAATTGATTTCATTACTGGACTTCCCCTTTTGTCTTCATTTGATTCTATTTGCATTGTCGTGGACAGGTTCTCAAAGGAAGTGGTATTTGTACCATGCGTCAAAACCACATCTTCCAAAGACTTAGCTAGAATTTTCAGGGACAATGTTTGGTGCATTCATGGATTACCTCGTACTATAGTTTCGGACTGTGGACCACAATTTGTTTCAGATTTCACTTCAGAACTTTGCAGACTATTGGGGATCGAACAATGGCTCTCCACAGCATACCATCCTCAAACTGACGGACAAGTCATTACACCAAGCATATGTAAGGGAACATGGGCTCAGATTCATCCTCCAAACTTCTTAGAACATTTTGCAAATCAAATTTTCATCTTCATCTACCTCTTGAACTCTAGTAGGTATTAGAATATCATTATCAATAGAGCCTAGATCCATAGGCAAATTAAACAAAATGTTTGAATATGATGATAACATACTTTGTGATAAATACAGAGCAATGAAGGACCAAGATTGGCAAGTGATTTGGTAGCTAATTCCTAAGACAACCCCTGCCTACAACCACAACTATAGCCACACCATGCCCTTATCAGAGCAGTAAGCCTTGCACAGCTGTATTTTTTGTTCTTGAATGGGTTGCATGTATGAGATAACATAAGTCTGGGAGTCAACTGACACTAGGACTTGTATGTAAGTGACAAAGATAAAAAATGTTGGTTGGAAGGATTTGACATCCAGGATATGGAAAGAACAGCTTAAAAACTATACATGCAGGCTTCAGCATGTATTTGTACTGCTTTTTGGAGCACATTGTGACTTGATAGCAAGAGTTCACAATCAGGTCTTGATTAGCATAGTTAATAGATATGATTGGCCAAGATGAGAGATACATGAACTAGCTGCCATGTATCCTCAGTACAAATATAAATTAGGTCTACTCTACTTCTGCTCAAGTCTCCTCCTTTGTCCTCTATCTGTTTCTCTCTATCTACCCTCTGTTCCTCGAATCTCTGTTCCATCAATACATATTCATAGGACACAAGTACTACAAGAACACAACACATACATACATGTAAATCCTGTGCTAAGTTCTATTAAGTCTCCCCCATCTCTGTTACCTCCATTGGACCTCTAGTCCATCTTTTTACTAACCAAGTTCTATTTTCTTAGTTACATTCCAGCCCTTTTATCAAATCTGTGCCAGGAGGACTCAGACTTGACAAACAAATACACTATGTGAGATGTCTATCACCTTCCATTGATTTGGAACATCGCTGACAAATTCAAAGACATTAGAGTCTTTAACAAGTCCAATATCAAATAGGGATACATACAACAATATCCAGATCAAAGACAGTTATCAATAAAAAAGTGTCTTCCTTGCCCACAAAGGACTTTGAACCAATAGTCATGTTTTTTGGCATGAACTCCCCCTACCACCTTCCAACAACTCATAAATGACTCCTTCAGAGATATGTATGAAGGGTGGCTAA